>DWJZ01002911.1:0-18186 GCA_018249125.1 Asbolis capucinus
GATCCCGTCGGTCACCAACGCTGTGGATCCCTTCTCCAAGATGGATATTATGAGAATTATTGAACGACTCCTCAAACTTGCTGTAAGATCTTCATTATTTTTTTATACAGTTAAATTGGCAGACCGGTTGGTTTAGTTTTTAATGAACCTGACTGCTACACCGAAGGTCGTGGATTCGATTCCCACCCAGGTAATTTTTTTGTGTAATAAGCAGGAATATTTGTTCTGTCTGTTTATCAGTTGTCTGATCACCATAGTAAAAGCTAATGCTTAGTTTGGGTTCAGATGCGTTTGGGCCCGCGCTCACTGATGTAGCGACAGGAATACAATTTTTTTTATAGTAGATGAAAAGTATCGGATTTCTTTTTATTCCAAGCATCCTTCATGATTTACTATAATTATTATGCGCCATATTATTTTGTACTGCAAAGTCCCCACAAAGTTCCCAATAAATGTACAAGAGCTGTAAAAATGGTGACGTCATACTGCATATCAATATGGTATGCACCATTGAAAACTGGTCTGATTTGTACAATCAAAGTATTATAGATTTTAGTACCATTAAGATAATGTCCAAAATATTTGTGTCATTAAATATATTGTCATCAAATTGATGCGTTCGTCGCTTCTGCACCTCGTCAGATTTGTGTCAGCCAATGTGAACTAGATAATACATTTTGAACATTATTTCAACGGTAGTAAAGTCTATTCTGCTTTAAAGCCGAGAGACACCGAAATATTAGTAACTACAATATTCCAGGTCCCGAACCATCTTATCTGGCTGTGTTTCTTTTACCTGAGCTTCCATTCGTTCTTGAATCTGATGGGCGAGTTGTTGCACTTCGCCGACCGTAATTTCTACAACGACTGGTGGAACTCGAACAATATCGAAGTGTTCTGGCGCACCTGGAACATGCCGGTCCACCGCTGGGCCGTCAGACATGTCTACATCCCCATGACTGAGAAGGGGTACAGCAGAAACGCTGCCAGTACCGTCGTGTTCGTCATATCCGCTTTCTTTCATGAGTATTTGGTGAGTGATAAATGATACCATATAGATAATACGTAATATCGACGTAGATACTAAAAACATTTTAACTTTTTTTTAATGTTCCTTAAACTCAAGTTTTGTTTCACGTTTCGTGTCACGTTTGTACCGATATTGCGACACGGTTGTTTACATAGGAAAATCATTGTTGTACGTCGTAATATAAAATTAAAAAGACACTGAATGTTAGGCAGAAAGTGTCAGTTGCGAAGTGTCACCTGTCAATAGTTGTTCCCGCCATCGCAATCTAGTCGAGACAACGATCTATGCACAAGGATTAAAGTATCGGTATATAATTGACTGGAGATGTAGAACCTCTACATATACATTGGAAAACCCAGGATCTCTAAACTTGTGACAATCACTTTTCAATCTTGTCATTTTACTATAGTAGTAAGTTTTTGAAATAGTATTCTTATTAATACAAACTACCGTTCCTCAACATCAACAATAATATTTTATTATTATATTTAAATTGAATCTAGGTAAGCGTGCCGCTCAGAATGTTCCGAGTGTGGGCGTTCCTGGGCATGATGGCTCAGCCTCCCCTGTCGGTGATCTCCCGTCTAGTGGAGCGGCGGCTGGGGGTCCGCTGGGGTAACCTCATCGTGTGGAGCTCCCTCATCCTGGGCCAGCCGCTCGCCATCATGATGTATTATTATGATTATGCCATAGCTCATTTTACACCAGTTGTATAACATAAATGGGTATTTTTTTACTATCGCGAACACTAAGTTATATGTAATCGGGCACTTAGGAGTGTATTCAAGTCACGACTCTTGCTAAGAAGATGAAGGAGTTAGAAGTAGAGGCATCTATAAATTAGTACCCGTTTACATAGCAAATGCCCAATACTTGCATATTTATATTTGCAATAATGCATGTGAACATATTTTATTTATTGAAAAAATTGAGTTAATGAAAATATCAATTCTAGAAATCATTAATTTAAATTTAGTTTGGCATAAGTAGTATTGCTAGATTTCTTTGCTATATTTGTAATATATTTTTTTATGGAAATTAATTGGAAATCAACCAAAAATGCTATTTATTTAATATTAAGGTAATTGTAAATATTAATTTATTTGATTTTAATGTTGAATTTTATCACAATGAAGTTCAATGGGGTATTAGATGAAAGTAATTTTGTTATTTTAATATTTTTTTATTGTGTATTTAATAATAGTAAGAAATATTTATATATATTATGTAATTTATGAAGACTGAGTGTGTAATACAGTGCTATATTTTTTAAAATGAATATTGAAAGTTATGTACAAGGTAGTGTGTGAAAAATGAAACGAAATTTAAATTACAATATTTAACATTTTACAAATTTTACAATTTTATATATTTGAATATATTAACTTTACTCGGTAAGTCATCATTGAAGTTTATATCCCACCTTAATAGTGGTATTGAATTAATATTTTAATAAAATTTCTAATAGTTTTGTAGCGCCTCATTGCCATATTAATCCTAAGTATAGAGGACAAAAGTATGAACTTGTCCGAATGAATAAAATCATTAAATATGGAATTAAATTATTTACATTCTATTTTTTTTCATCTTGACATAACGTCAAAATTGGAATTTGCTATATGTTAAATTTTATTCAGTTTGTGAGAGCACCAGTGTACATACATATATAAAACAGTCAGCTCAATATTCCATGGTTGTCAATGAGCTTGTAAGTTTATTTGATTCTTACATTGTGTACCCGTTACAACATTTTGATACTAAAGCATTTAAAAATACAATTTACATTCAGAGGCATTTGATGTTCTTATCAAAATAAATTTCATTTAATTCAAATGAAGCATTTGTTCTATGATGTAGAATAATATGTAGTTATAATATTAACGCTTTTTGTTAAAGATACAATTTTTTTTGTTTTAATTTTTTATAATTTTTGTGGTGTCTATACATGAAAGGATTTTGTAGGTATTTTTATTACAATATCAGGGTAAGCAGAAATTTATTAACAAATTAGCCATATAAGCAAAGGGTTATATAATGAAATCGATGCTATATATACTGTGATAAGATATTAATTAATACTAAAATTATAAAAATAACATTCCTTTTTATACAATTTTGTAACTAACCAAAAATTATTTATATTTATAATTCACGTTTTAATAAAATTTATATTTAAACCTTTGTTTAATTTACATGATATGTAAATTGCAATTATTAATTAGCTGTAATGAATGGCGACTTAGATCAGTTCAATGAATTGTTTGAAAGTAATTATTATCCCGGGTAGAGTTGATCGTCGGTCTCACGAACTGGAGGACCTGAATACAAAACCTGCGCGCATCTTATTTCAAAGTTACAAGTTAATTATCACTTATTTCAGTGAATGAAAATGTCTTGAGGAAACCTGTACTCTTGAGACATCCCCATAAAGATCTCGAAGATGTGTGAATTCTACTCTTCAATCTTCTTCTATTCTTCAATCCGCGATTGGTAAACGTGATGGACTATGGCCTGTCCCCTCCAATGGGAAAGTTATAAGAAGGTATAGGTATAAAATGATAGGTAAAGGGTATTTGAATGTCTTTTAATGAATAGAGACACGAGCCCAATAGTGGGCAGGTGCAAGGTGGTCATGTGCATCTGTGAGGTTGCAATGATGATGGAATGAATATTACCTATTCATATACACTACTTATTCACATAAACTTGGTTACTAATATGTACTATAATTGCTAAGAGAACTCTTGTCTGTCTGTCTGTTCTGCACCACCTTGAAGGGGGATGACAGGATGGAAGTTTATTGTCGGTTATAAAACTCTATATCAAATGAACTTTGTAAACAGTAAACTTTTGGACAAAAATTTTTGAATTTAGATTTATAGGAGGAATGAAAACTGTTTCATGCCGTCGTAGTAATGGGAAAAGATAGAACTTCATATAAGTATATAGGTTTTTTAAATCTTAAATAACAAAGGGCTGACCTGATACTTGACTGAGAAGTGTAGTACACAGATTACAGTTACCCACAGAGTGAATTTGTGTATCCTTGTACACCTTGAAGATCATAATTACAGATAATTAAGTAGGTTTATACAATAAGGATCGAAATTGAAGATTTTTTCGTTCTCAAGCTGTGAGGTCAGCTTCGGGACAAATGGAAACAAACTAATTACGAAAGCGTGCAACCTCTGACTCTGCATAACGACATGTGTACGGACGGACAGGTCGACGGACGATTATCTGATCACGGTGAAGGTCGGGGCGCTCTGCCAGCTAGATTTAACTAACGGTTACATTGTAAGTAGGTACTCAATGTTATTAAGTTTGTATCATTAATGATTGCGTAATGTGGCTCGTTTCGTTCGTGATCGGGTCGCGTCGTGGTCGAAGTGCTCGGGAAAGTCATTCCTGTCTTTCAGTGGGCTGTCCTGTTTTATTTGTTAGCAATCGTTAGGCAATGTTGGAAGCCTCCGGATGTTGAAAGCATAAGAACTTCCGACAAAATGTTGCGACTAACCTTCCTGTCAGGCAATGCGTCAGTGACACCGCAACCTGGTGTTGCTAATGTCCATAGCCGTCGGTGATCATTTACCAACAGATGACTCGACTGCTCGTTTGCTTGTTTATAACAAAAAACAAATCCTTCACCAATCCACAATGGAGCAGCGTGGTGGAATATGCTTCATGCCTCCTAAGCCACCACCACCAGCCACCATATATACCTTCGATGTCGTCTAGAGACTTGAAAATTCACTCCGCAACTCTCACCTCTACTACGACATGAAATGAAAAGCATTTATTTCGTCTTAGGAACCAATAGCCCACTGAATGAAAGTCAAAATTTATCAATACAAAGACTGAAGCGGTAGTAGCAGTAGCGGAAATATTACAATAACGGTGTATTAGGTACTTATTATCGTCGATGTTGACCTAAAAAAATTCCTTGATTTAAGTGTCCATTTTTGGAACTAGGACCCTTTAGCTTAGTTATATATTAGACAATAGATTATTCTCTTCAAATTTCTTAAAAAAAAGCATAAAATATAGCATTAAAAGTATAAACTTACCCTCTCATTAGAATCACAATTGCTCAATGCAGCATTGGGAAATCAGGAAAGGCTTGGAGCGTTGTCCGCGCGAGCACCGCGGCACGGGGGCGCGCGGAATCAATTGATGAAGAGGCTCCGATAGTGGAGCGTACGTGTCCCGCCGCTGGGAGCTGCCTCTCACCAATTTCAGCTCCCACTTGCTATTGTTTGACGACAATGCTCTGCGGTTTTTTAACAGCCTTTCATTTTTTATCATTCGGGTCCATTTTGTAATTGTTATGATGGGCGACCTACACTACAAGAATCGTCTTTATTTAACACCTATTTGAAAAAGTCGAATAAAATAAGTACCTATAATAATAGTAGTTAGATTAGGGACATCGGAACATAGTTTAAAACATACAAAATATAAAATTTATATTTTTATTAAAAAAAAAAATTAAACACACGAAAGACTTAAGAAAAACAAAAAACAATACTCGCGAATTTTTGTCGTTTCGGATAACGATGAACGATTGACTCACGGAGCCCCTCTTTACTTTCTACGGCACACATGGTCCCCGCGGCGCACACTTTGGCAACATCTAGTGCTAGTGCATGCATAAATGTATCAACAGCCGGTAGGTAATCAAACTCTTGGCACCTCGATGTCCTGGCAGGTTCATTACCGACTACGCTATTTGAAATTTAATGTTTTCAAGGTTTACTTTTGTGAAATCCAATAAAATAAAAAAATTTAAAATTCATCTTAGGGAGGTACACATACATACATTCAGAGTACACATACCTACCTACCTACATATTTTCTACAGTAGTGAAACTGCAGTATCTACCCGCTATTTTCCGCATTGTTACACGTGCATGTTCTTTAATCCGTAAGTCATCGGATCGGATTGGATAAATCCTTTATAGTGCAAAATGGATTATCCCATCGTATTAGATCTCTACGACCACTATATTCACTTGAACTTCATTTAAATACCTACCTACCTTCACATATCGCAACCTACTAGCAATTTCACCCATAATTTGAGGAAAAAAATACCCGCCTCGTTGGTCAAGTGGTCGCACGGTAGACTGCCGTTTTGTTTATATCTTTTTTTACAATTGACAATTCTTTTTTACAATGTATTTTTTTATATATATCAGTTTGATAAGGATTTATATCATATCTATAAAACCACCTTCGCAAATAATGCATTTGATAGAAGTTAAAAGCTCGGTCGTTCAAGCATCTCCTGGCCTGCTACGCCATGGATTTGGATAATATTCTAAACCGCTCCAATACCACACTGATCTACGATACTATCGACGTCCTACTTTACATTAGCAGTTCTGCCTTCAGTCTCGTCTCCTCTGAGTGTATGGGCAAATATAAGGTCAGTCCAGACTGACATAGTATTGTCTGTGGGGCCTCCCCACAGATAGTGGCCTTTAAGTCGGTAGGTAGGTTAGATACTTAATTACTTTAAATGATCTATTTGACAGTCCGGTTAGTCTTGTAGTTACTGAACCTGACTGCTACGCCGAATGTCGTGTGTTCGATTTCGAGTAGGAATTTTATTCGATTCAAGCGGTTAATACCCATTTTTAAACGTATGTTACGCAATTTACGAATCTACCCTTTGCATTATGCAATGTTGCTTTTTACTCGTAATCTTTATAAAATAAACAATAAATCTCATGATCTTCCCTGCAGCCCATAACTGTCCCATTACTGGGCTCCGACCTCCACTCACAATGTGTAGAGTACGGGCTATAGTCCCAGACACCAAGTGCGAATTTTTGGACGACATACACCTTTGTGAACTTTATGAAGAACTCCTAAGAGAGAGAACTCCTAAATCAACGTTTGATACACAAATAACTTTATAAATAATTATTTGAACCCGGGACCTCACGTTTGAGAGCCCAACGTTCACACCACTGGGCTATGACTGCTGTAAATCCAAGATCATTAATAATAAACGGAATAAAACAAACGTTAACCAAAAGTCAAATAGACGTGTCGGCTAACTCGGGAAACAAAATCATGTAATAACATTTGGCGCGCACCGTTCCCGCTAACAATGTTGACCGTGATGAACAAACAGCCCCCCACAGCCGCCCGCCGCACCCTAACTAGACAGCACACAGCCTGGAACAATTACTCTTCACCTCCATGCCTCGCCATATCAGCAATTGTACTATTTGGACACGATTCGCTCCAATTGAAACTTTACGCTTCTGTTCAAATCTACAGTACTGCCTTTTAACGAGATTGTAAAGCTGTATGTATGTAAGTAAATGTATCCACTTCAAAATAATTACTTTTAGAAATATCCGCTTACGTTTGAGGCTTTATGTACATCCTTTACGGCTAATACGATCTGTTGTCAAAAACTCAATCGGAAGTCAAAGTGAAACCATACTATAGCCTAATAAATTTGATTCCAACAGATATATTAAGTACAATATTTTAAACATTTGTAGTGAGCGGCAAACTGCGTGCGTTTTACGAAATCTGAAACGCGTAAAACATGAACTGTTATCGTCAGCGAAATAATATTTTCCACATTACTTAACAGAGACAGTGCAAAATAATTGCATTTTGCTATATATTAAATCACATGTAGTTGGTCAGGTACCTAATCAGGTTATTTTAATTATTCAAATTAATGAAATAACTATTTAATTATAAATGAATGAATTACTTTTGACTAAAATTTTAAATGAAGTCATAGTTTCAGTTGTTAGGCGCACTTATGTAATAAATACCTATTCGATTTTCTCTTGTAAAATTCTACCTGACTACTTTATGAAACAAGTTACGAAGTTACTACGTACTACCTTTGGAAGTAACAACCTAACCCTCAATGTAAAGGTGCTTATTTAGCCAATACAATAACTTAGCTCGGTACTGTTTTTTATTATTTACCTGTCATCTAATCAAATAAACAGTAAAAATCACACATACACAAGCTTTAATGTACCTAAGAAATAAAAATTCCTTACATATCACAGCTATACTATATATTCTATTCCTAACTAACAACTTATCTAACAACACCCCACACGATGGGGTAAACGAGCTAATAAATTTCGTCCCCAATATACCAGTAAAGAGGAAAAATTTAAAAATACTTTTCAAATTTCATTGTGTCAAAGTATAGTTTAGTATTAAAGTTCTTTACGCAATCGGACGGGCGGATGGATATGCCGAAAGATTGAAACTTCCAAATTCACAGCCCTAAACATTTCAGAAAGAGCAATTGATACCCTTATAATCTCCAGGGAACATACTGATCTCCAAATGAACCCTTAAGTCTAGTTTGCATAAACAATTAATTATATGATTCATTGTTCTTATAACAAGCGAATCGCTTCAATTATTGGGATAATGGAAGGGTTATGTTTAGGTGCGGTCCGCGGGCCGCGGGTCGGTGATTAAATTTGAGGGTTAGGTTACGCTGACTTAACCCGTTCTTGCTTGCGGAAGCGTGAAATCACTCTGTTCTAATCGCACATAGGTGCTGTCGGTTTCTAGGTACTTGTTGTTTCACCTGATAATTAGTTCGTAAATTGTAATACATAAATGAGTCGATGTTATCAATTACTGCATTTAAATAAAAAAATCGATTGAGAAAGTGTTTGTCGATTCACGTGCAAATAACCTCCCTATTTCTATATTAGTCCTAAGACTTTCAGTCATGCTCCTGCCTACTTCTGTCACCATCCTGAAGCGATGTGTTGTGGGTTTATCTGGTCAGTAGATGTAGTTATTGATTCCATTTTCTTCAACGATGTACCGCTTCCCTTGTTTAGTTCTCTTCCCCGCGTGTGCATGTCTATTGAGTACCCTCTTCCGGTAGACAACGCGTTAATGTCAGTTTAAGTTACAAAAGATCTATAGGCAACACTAGGTTGTGTTAAAACTGAAACAAAACAAAAAAATCTTGCAACTTAAAACATAACTAATACTGAAATTTGTTGGGCAGCTACAATAAAAACTCTTCGCAGATATAACAAGCATTAACTTACATATATAGCGTAAAATATGAAAAACAGGAGAAAAAAACCAGATCCTGACCCAACTTGACTCAGGGGTGTATGCTAGATATTAACTTGGAGTTAAGGTATAATATTTTGTAAAAAATGTACTTTTTTCACAACTAAATTCGAACTAGTGATTCTTGAGATTAGCGCGTTTAAACAAACAATCAAACCTTACAGCTTTATAATATTAGTATAAAGGAATCGTTTTTAGTGAAGAAAATTTAAATGGTATTCTATTCTGTCAGTAAAGATAGATGCATTTTTAATAATATCTGAAAACATCTTTTGCGAACTTCAGCTGTGCATGTTTATTAATGGTATTAGGAACTGACTTATATCCACGACTTTGTTCGCCTGAAACACTGTTTATTCCTCTAGATCATCCCCATTCAAATCTTAATCTCAAAAAAACTAAAACATTTTTTTTTATTTATTTCTTAGTAAATGAAGTTTCATAGTTTTTTACACTTTCATAGTTCTTTTTAAAGTTTTTGTCGAAAAACACTGCACTTTTCAAGGTAGAGGCAATGGTCAAAATACTACAGATATTTCGGTAGGTGCATGAAAAGTCAATTGAATATTAATTATGAAAATACAGATCAAATGAGACTTGTCTATTGGCTGTGTTTATAATAGTTTCTTCAAGGAAATGTTTGTCCCACTGCCACGGGTTCAGCAAAACACCGTCTGTCGCCACGCCGCTACGGCGTAGCGACGTGGTGCTACGACACTGTAAATCAAAATTTTTTCCTTCCATTCTTAGATGAAAATAACATAACCTATCACATACAAACAGTGAGATAATACCATAGTTTGGCGGTATCAGTTAGAGTACGTGCACTAAAGATTGATGCTTATATCGCGTGCACAATATTTATGCATGTGTTTAAGTACCTACTTCTATATATTAGTTTGTATTATATACATATACATTTGTGTGATGGTCTGTTATGTTTATATTACAATGTCTCGATGTTAAACGAACTTATGTTTGTGAAAATAAAGGCTGTGTAGTAAGTGTATGCGCGCGTCGCAGCACGTCATTGGGCCGGGGGGCGGAGTCTGACGGCACCCTGCGCCGCGCCGGCAGTTCGCATCCGGCCGGCGCGCACCCCGTACGGCTCCATGGTGGAACACGCGCTCGTGGACTGCTCTCAGGCGAGCGCGATGCAGACCCTGCCGCCGCAATCGCATCGCGAGACCGACGATGACCAGTTAGCCGACGAGTACGTTCAGAATTTTGAGCTCGATCACCTCGAGGACCATCACCTTGTGAAGCGCGAGCCCCTGCGGACCGGCTGGCACGAGCTCGTCGAGACCCTGCCGGCCTGCGCCCGGGCCTGCCGCCCCTGGCCCGACGCGGGGCCCTATCCGCAGCCGCACGTCGCGATCGCTGTAGATCCGAGTACGCCGCCGGAGACCCCGCCGGTTCCCGTCGGCCGTAGTCCCTGTCGAGCGCCGCCAGTGGATGACGTCCTGTGGTTGCCTCATATGCGTGAGCCCCTTGACATGAGGACGGTACCATGCGGGACTTTCGAGGAGTGGGACCGACGGGAATGGAGGGAGCAGGACCACCACGTGCAACAAGTCGCCCTCCGCCCGGCCAGCTCGTGTTCTGTGATGTCTCCGCGGACGGGCCCGCACCCGCCCTACTCGCAGTCTTCGTGCGGAGACGACCTGATAAGCGACGACCTGTTGCTGACTCTGAGCGTCCGCGAGCTCAATAAACGACTACACGGTTTCCCCCGGGAGGACGTAACGAGGCTGAAACAGAAACGGCGCACCCTCAAGAACCGTGGATACGCGCAAAACTGTCGCAGTAAAAGATTGCAGCACAGGCAGGAGCTAGAAATGACGAACCGGTCGCTGCAAGACGAGCTGCACCTGCTGCAGCTGCAGCTGGCTCGGGTGACGCACGAGCGCGACATGCTGAAGCAGCGGCTGTCGCTGGTGGGGCGTGAGCACGCGGTGCCGCAGCATGCGGCTCACGCGCCGCCCACGCCGCACTCCTCGCCGGAGTTCTTCTCGGAGCTGTGACGGCAGGGTGCGGCGCCGCGGGCCGGCGCCTCCGCCTGCGCCTGGCAGCGCTACTGAGGGCCCGCGCTCCCGATGTGTCGCCGGACTGCTCGTGCTTTTGTTAAGTTTGAAATTTACTTATTATCATCGGTTCCAGTTTTATAGTTTTTTTAAATGGTGAGACGTTGGCGAGAGCCGTATCGGCACCGTGTTAAATGTATGGTTGTGTCGTAATATATGCATATAGCTTCGTTAAAATAAATGTATTATTAAACACTTATACATAAGTTATAATGACTAACGACCGATACTCTAATGATTGTAAATAGTTTAACTAAATAAAATCTATCTATAGGATTTGTTTTCCTAATAAAATATTCTTAAAAAATATCTTTTATTGAGTTTATTTTGAAATACCAAAACAGATATTAGATAATTACTTCACGAATAACATTTCTAATATACTTTACTCACCCTTTCATATCGATACTAAGTATTTTATAATTATCTTATGTCCAATTTTTAAACATAAAAGGATATAGTAATTCAACGAGTAACTTATCTACTTTTTTAACCTTAACTGATTAATTATTATTCGTATAAATAATTTCAAGATGTGTACAGTGCCATAAAAATAAAAATAAAATGATTTAAAACAGGAACGGTTCTATGTACAGCGCCTTATAACCGTTTTTATCTAATAACTTTACTTCAAATATGTTAAAATAGATCATTTATATTAATGTTCTGCCACTTAGCGTTTGTCAGAATAATCACATCCATACTAATCACCGTAAATCTACCTAGGCTACACTTATCGCAGGTACTTATTATGTCCATACATATCCAAGGAATACTAGGGTTTGTCAGAATACTTCGCTATCTGTATACTCTGCATATAGCATAAAGTTTGAACAGATTGTTTTATTTATGAGCTTTTATTTAACTTGCAATGTATGTTTGTACTTGCATATTAGTATGTTAGTATATTTTTTTGTTACGGGTCAAATCTTGCAAGCTTAATCAGACCCACTTCCTCTTACACTACGGAGCGGGAATTTTGCATTAAGTTTTCATGACTTAATGCTACATTCAGGATTGGCGCCAGGCAAGAGAACTCCTCAACGGTTAACAACACAGTTATGATTTTTTTTATTTCTCTCTATTATAGCTTTATAATTAAAGCTTGTATATTTAAATATTTTTAATAAACTTTGTTGTGTTTACTTCTAAATATGTATATATATATTTATCTCAAACCATACCTGTATGATAAAAGTTTGTGTTGGTCCTTTCAAGAAGTAAGTATAGAAAATTTAAATAACTCAAATCACGTCCAAATAGTTATATGCTGTGGTTGCAAGGTCGAAATATATAATGTACCTGGCCTAGGCATGACAGGCAGGTAATGATATCATGTGTTATGCAGGTACAATAGGTAGCTCATGATTTCTAGGTCTTAGATTTAGCAAAGTGTGGTATTGATAAGCAGGTGTTGATTTGCAGAAATAGATTATTAGTATTTCTGCCATACCAAACCAACTCTTGACCCCGACGGCGGTCAAGCTGACCCAGGCGGACCAGCTAGATATTTTTCTGGTTCAATGACATAATATTATATAAAATATGTCTGTATAGTTAATCTACACCTTTAGGTAATTATCCGGATTTCAGAGTACGTCCATGATTTCTACTAATTGTTTTAAGAGTAAATAGATATTCGTTTTGAGTCTGTTACAGACTTATAGCATCAGTCCATCACCAACACTGATTAAGGCCAAACGAGCAATGGCAAAGAGACGAGACGACTATTGAGCTACCTGACTAGGTAGGGACGCTATTGGTACCAATGCGTTGCCGTTCTGTTCCAACTCGTTCTGCTTCCGCTGCCAACTGCCGTTGCCGCTGCCAACTCGTTCGACTTCTGTAAGCGGTAGTGGTTCAAAAGCATATTTAGTTTATAATATAAAAAAATAGTTTAATGTTAACAAGATATTATTTTTGTTATAAAAATCCTCGGTTACTATAATTGATTTTAAGTAGTTATATAAAAAAAAAGTTCCACTGCATTTTGATACAATTGTTAAGTCATTTCTGAGGTCGCAGCTCTCGGGCCGAGGGTCTCGACTTTTTTGGGGCCTGTGACATTTTGATACTCATACTATTCTATAGTTACGCCACTGCCCTATTTTCAGTGGACAGTCCTGACTGAAGGGACAGTGACCAGCAGACATAACAGCTTCTCCGAGGATTTTTGTCTGTTTAGTTAATGGTGTTAAGTGTTAAAAGTTATATTCGTGTGTTATTTTTGTACACATATAACCATTGTTTGTTCGTAAAGTATCAGCAATATGAGTCCAATGACTTAACTGGGGCTGATGTTGCAATATTCCAGTAAGCAAACGGTGACAGTTGCTCAATACTTGCAAATAATTGAGGTCGACAGTAGGTAGGTATCTTGGTGCATCATGTACAGATTATTGCTTTCATTAAATGAATTTATGTTCAAATGGTAAATAATAATGTTGTACAGGGAATGAGAAAGTTTACTAAATAGATTTGTGCGGTTACATTATTAACAAAAAGGTAAAAAGATATCAAAATATATAAATATATTTTTAAATTAGTTTTAAATATGGTGGAGTCGGTTTTCCTTGTCTTAACAAAACTTGTAAATACATGACGGTTTACTCATAAATCACATTACGTCTTTGAGACACAAATATCGTGTTTCGTATAAACTTTTCATATTCATATTTCATATCACCGTATACGAGATTTGTAGAAGTATATCATAAAAATGCATAGTATTATTTTGAGAAACCATAAATAATTATTTAATGAATAATAATTAATTATCAAATTGTTACAATTAGATGACAATTATACCTGATGGTAGGCACCTCAGTGATACTCGAATTAAACTAGATTTTAGACGAAATTGAACCTACCAGCAAGGTGAGGGGTTCCCGGGTCTTCAATAACATCCATGACTGATGAACAAACATATATCTGTCACAAACACCCACCCCCGCCGGAAAGCAATCACAAGCAGGTCCGTTCAGAAGATTAGGTGTCCTTTCTGAAAAGATTCCTTTCATTTTTTTTATTACACGCAAAATCGTGAAGCGTTCCACATTTTCTTATGATAAGAAACACCCAAAAATATCAGTCTTCAATATAAGTGGTTAGTTTAGAACTACAGTATGTTGCGAATTATAGAGTTCATATTATCATATTAAGTCTGTTAGTGTTCATAGCCCATTGTTTTGATTGAGAGCGATCGAAAAAGTGAGGCAACAGCGGGCGCGGTCGGTAAGAGGATTGGTGACCGCGAGTGACTGAAATTTCATGAGCGCTTCCGTGCTTCAGAGGGTGTGTAAAGACGTCGGTGCTGGATATTATCGATAGATAGCAATCGTTATGATACAACGGAAGAATTCGGGTGGCATCAAAATTTCCCACCCTTGGCTAGGCTACTAATATCAGCGTGTTGGTATACTCTAGGTCTCCTGAGTATGAGGTGAGAAGTGTGCTTCGTATTGAGCCATATTGATGGCTCAACCCATTGGGGTTGAAGACATTGGAAACAGTTAACATATGGCATCGGCTAACAAAATGTGTCACATTTAATTGGAAATAATATTGGACTTTGTTATCGGAATTAATCATTGTGATTCCATTGATATAACTACATACATTGTACTTAATACTTTGTTGCATTTTAGATACAATGTTGTAGTAATGATTTTATTCTCTCTCATTAGATGAATTTTATTTTTTACTCTAGTTTAAATGATTACATTGTCTCTATACGTAGCTACCTAGATGCACTTTAGCATATCGGTTTAAAACAAAGACTATCTATGTAAAAAGACCGTTTTTTAAGCAGTGACAACCAGCAAGTTTGTAGCAGGGTTGGTCTGTCAAACAGGAATCCTTTACAGAACATGCACCTTTAATTTTCAAAAATTTGTATGCGTACTTACAAAGTTAATCATGTTGTAAATTAACTCGTCACGTCGGTGAAAGAAAACATCGTGAGCAAACCTGCACAAAAAATGTCACTGTTATGTCACAATAACTATTTATCCAAGAGTCGCTTATTTTTATATCATTCAGATTTTTCCACAATGTTTTTCGAGTTACTTGTTTTTGTCATTTTATACCGGGATGACTTTAAGTCCTTTTAAAATTCAGGAACTTGCCCAATGTCCTCGTTAGATTTGCACTCTTTTCTTCTTACAAAAATTTGTAAAAATCCTCACAGATTTCGTAATGAACAAAATATCCTAATAAAATAAAAATTACAACTCAGAGTTAACGTCACTTAACATTAATTTAGGATAATGACTTAACAAAATTATATTTTTTTCAAATTTCACACCCTTTTCTCGCTTTTACAGTTATTATGGTACATTAGCTTTCTTACTGCGTAGCAAACATAAAAATATCATTCTATAAGTAGCCACAACTAAAAATATAAATACATAAACAAGTGCAAGATACCCTCGATTGAAAACGACTATTATATTAGAAGATTTTAAACTGATTAGCAATTATAAGATTTAAATAACATAAAATGAAATATTAGTTTTTTAATGAGCAGATAGGAGCCATTTTTTCAAACCTTTGGTGTAAAAGGGCACATCATACCAGGGGATTATTTTGTCTGTACCCATGCGATCATTTTAAACACTCATTTGGGCAAAACAATGCTTTAGTAAGCCAAAATATCGGAAAGTTATGAAATCATATAGAACTCTACAAAAAAGATATGTAAATTTTACACTACTAAGTAAGGGATACAAATAACATTTGATGCATTCTAGGGCTGTCATAATTTCCATTTCTCCTTAGAGGGCTTATTTTACCCACCTTCCCCTATTTTTTTTATTCAAAATTTTTGCATTTTTTTTAATAGGTACAAATTATGCTTGACAACGATCCCACCTGATGGAGAGTGGTGACGATGTCTAAGATGCTGGACACACTTAGTTGATATATGTATTGACTGGCCGGTTGGTAAACACTAGGTTAGCAAACCTGACTGCTAGGGCGAAGGTCGTGGGTTCCATTCCCACCTAGGGCAAACTTTTCTGTGATGAACAGGAATGTATAGTCTGTATTATAGACTATGGTGCGTGATAGAGCACTGGTGTCTTTAGATTTGTTCAGAATACTCTGGAATAGGTTTTGGTTTCAACCTGATATCGATCAGACACATGTACACAAATAGGCACAGGAACTCTTCAACGGTTCGGTATTCGCCGAGCCTAGTACACCACAGCGAAGGGTCCCGGGTAGTAGTAGTGTGTAAAATAAACAGGAAAGGTTACATAGTTGCCACTGAGCGGCTGGCTCCTGGGAGAGCGATGATAGAGTTCCTAACAACTGGGTATTTGATACTTGTTGTTTTTAGAACAGGCAATCGTGTCGTGTTCTGATAGCGGGTCCATACAATGTAGTGCACTTGGAATGTACTTTGATATTATTACATTATACATACTAATATTATAAGTGTGATAGTTGTTTTATGTTGTTCCGGCTTTCAAATGTTACGAATCGACGAGTTGTCGTGTTTTTATTTGAATAATGATAGTCTGGAGTGTAATATGGGCTATTTTTTATGAGTATTGCTTAGTGGCATGAAACTATCGACATATTTAATTTACCCAATGTCGAATTTCTCGGCATGACAGGAGATTACATTGCGAAATTATAAAACGAATTAAATTTAATTCTGTAATGTTTTATAAGCAATTTTTAATAAATAAATATTGGTACCACGCGGGCAGAGACGCAGGCGAACCCTAGAGATTTTTATTATTGCACATTTTTTTGCTGCTTGAAAGAAAGAAAACACACCTATTTCGCCGTAGAACATCGTAATAAAAGTACAAGATGATAAATAAACTAAAGACTCTACAGCAGCCAATTTGTTTCCGTAGTTAGGCATAAATAAACAATCTATAAATAAAAAAAAACAAAATCTAAAGATTATCTCAAGGCTAAGGTCAACTAATGTAAAGAAAAAAGAAAAAGAAATTGACTAATTTAAAGAAGTAGAACTGCTGTATTCAAAAAATTCTCAAATTTTCAAGTTTGAACGGCACTGTAACTTATTCGTAGTATCTAACCGTATCTGAAAAGTGAGTGAGTGAAAAGTGATGAACCAACGACAGGAATTTATGTGTCCGACAAAGGCTAATTCTCGGGTTATGTGGCTTGTCTGAGCCGTGTCGTATAAATTTAATGATGTATGATGGAAAAATATCCGATGTTCGTACAGCTCGTGCTAAAGTGATACATAATGATGAAAAAATATAGTGCAAAGTCTCCAAATTTACCCTGTAACTTGGTCCACCAATCCACACTTACCCAGCGTGGACTATGGCCTGTACATCTCATATTGTGAGTGGAGACCCAAGCCCAGTAGTGGGACAGTTATCGGTATTTTTTGATATTCAATAAATTAGATTGACCAGAATCCCGCCTGATGGTAAGCGCCGATGTGGTCTGGGTGGTAAAGCGCACTAATTCAGCAAAAGCCTATTTACTCTGGATTTGAAGACATTTACATTGTAATCGAATGGGAATACTGACGCGGGTAACTTATTCTAGTCCTTCGCGGTACGCATGATAGGAGAAGAAGGAAATCGAGATATTCGTAATGATGATAGGTCTAGTATGTGCATCATGCTGCTGAAATGCGAAGAATAGAAAGTTTTTCATCACTAGCTTTCATCATTACATAACTGCTGTCTCAAGTCAACAAGCGGGCGACTTGGAATAAAGTTAAATAGTTCGCCAGTGATAGCCTTTTTTTTGTATCGAGAGGGGAAGGTCAAAAGGTACCCGGTGCTGTGGGAGCGACACAGGGTTATGTGGGATTTTTACCGCAGTAAATTTTACACCGCACTTTTATTTTACTTTAGCGGTGTATTTTTGTATATTAGGTTGTTACGGGTCAAATCTTGCAAACTCAATTAGACGCACTTCCTCTTACACTACGGAGCTGAAATTTTGCATAAAGCTTTTATCCTGATGACAATG
>DWJZ01002912.1:0-18184 GCA_018249125.1 Asbolis capucinus
TTTCAAAATTATAATTGTAATTATACTTTTACAAAATGCATTTCTGAGACGATATGGTCGGGTCGGTCCCACAGTGCTCTGCCCGCGTGGAACCCAATGTTTGAAAGTAGCCAATGTCACTCCCCAAACAATCACCTATCTCCACATAAAAAAACAAATCAACCCGTTGTTCCGTTTCATTGTGAAAGACGGACAAACACACAAACACACACACTGTCAAATTTTTCAATAGCACTAACATTTATAACAAACTAGTTTTGTTAATAGTTACTGTAACATTGTAATTTACACGAAATAGAATTCTCTTTTTATATATTTTTGTTCTGTTTTTCTACATAACTTTGACTAATATAATTTGAAAACAAATTATATAAGTACCTCCATTTGATGTCGTCATGAAATATATATGTATATATATATATATATATATATATATGTGTGTGTGTATATATGTGTATATATATATATATATTATATCATATATATTATAGTGAATAATTACTTTATATACATACATGTTCTCACTTTGAAAGCACCAGAGCATACGAAACTACTGGACAACTCTTCACCCGATGCGAAGTGAGAAGAATTTCTAGTGTCCTTTACATACTCTATACTATCCTGACTACATGGATTATTACCTACTTAAGAGTATAAAATTCCAAGAAATACAAACGAAACACAAAAAATAAGAACAAAGCTCCATTACGAAGAAAACGAGAAAGAACTTAAAGTTTCTTGCACGGATATCGACGTGTAGAACTGATGTTACATTCATTTTAAAATGAAATTTAACTCAAATTAATTTGTGTTACTACGTATACGTAATAAAATAACCGTTTTTTTCATGTATGTATTTGCTTGTTTTTTATTTTATTTATTTTGTACGCAGAGAAAAAAGACATGTAGAAAAATTTGTACGAAAGTTTTGTCCATGGTCTTTCCGTCCTTTTGTCATCCGCCATCAATCCGCGTTGGTGCAGCGTCGAGGAGTTAGCTCTAGGCCTCCTCAGTATTAGGATATACCTCAGTGTTAGCCAGTCCTTCCCATTGTTCTTCTGTCAGCACAACTAAAGTGATATTTTGTTGCTACACCTGGAGTGTGGTATTATTGACCTCGATTGCTTTAACAATCTATGGTACATTATCTTCCTTCTTTGTCCTTCCCGGATATGCTGGTCTAGCACTGTCTATTCTCGCTAGGAGCAAAGCATGAGCGCTTCCGTGCCTTAGAGAGCACGGAAAGCTGTAGGTCCCTATTGTAAGATTCGATAGCAATCTTTAAGTCATGTGGCAGTCCTTCGAGCGACATAAAAACCTCTGATACTTGGGTTGGACACAAATCATCCACCCATCTGCATTGGAGCAAGTGTTGGAGTATGCATGTTAAAGGTTTCCTCAGTATAAAGAGAGACTCGTGCTTAATAGTAGGACATTAATGGGTAGAATATAAGAAAGAAGAAAGATACATTATTTAACATAAACATGACTTAAAACAAATTACTGACCTACAACCCGGTAGATGACAGGCCGGTTGGTCTAGTGGTTAGTGAACCTGACTGCTACACGGAAGGTCGTGGGTTCGATTCCTACCCAGGTCAAACTTTTCTGTGATGTGTAGGAATGGTTGTTCTATGTGTCTGGGAGTAAATGTGTATATAAGTATGTATTTATAAATACATATATATGTTTATCAGTTATCTGATCACCATAGTACAAGCTAACACTTAGTTTAGGATCAGGTGGCCGTGTGTGAATTGTTCGAGGATATTTGTTTATTGATTTATTTATAAGTCTTTATAAGTCGCATATAAAATAAGTCGCTTACCATTTTTATAATCACAGCTAATAGCTACCAGAGTATAGCTGTTAGCTACACAACTATTTTATAAACATTAAGAAAAGGCCATAATTGAATGGCTCCTAGCAAATGGGAAACGTCTGTAACGAGCTTCTTAATTGCGCCGGGAAACTAATAAGAACAGATAGTTGCCGGAAGTATTGGACGTGTAGATTAAATATACAAAATAGAAGTGTACGTACATACACTCTATGCAAATTCTATCTGGAATTATTTCCATACAAAATTGACAAGTTTGTATGAACAAAATCCAGATCCAAATTGCAATTTAAATATTTTTTAATATATTGAAATATTTTTTGGAAATTTGTGTGAATTTAAAGTTTGATGGGGATGTTTATGTATTTTTGTGTTTCGTATTAATTTGTCTCTTTGTCTATACAGATGTACGTACCCAGAGAAAATAGACGAAGGGGGAGGGCGCATAATATATTTTTTTCTAAATTTAATGAGTAATCTATTTATTAACATGTAACACGTACGTACGTGAAGAAAAAACTTCTTCAACGAAAATTACACATGAAGACTATGAAATTTGGTACAGTTTAAATTTCCACGGAGAATAAGTATTGTACTTATTCCGCTACAAATTTATGTAAAAATCCTTGTCTTTTATTTACATTCAATTATAAAATAAAAACATTACACATACTATTTATTTCACGCACACTGATGTTTTACAATTTCCGTACTGTTTCTGATAATTCAATAGTACCAATAACAAAATAGTTAGATATGTCTTAGAATCGTTTTATTTTTCAAAGTCAAGTCTTTTTGTCTTATTTGTAACTACTTTACATCTTCATTCTACTTTTGTAAATATTGGAAATTCTGAGTAATGAATCTTACTGCTTAGTTACTAAAGCGGCATGATTTGTTATATAATTATATTCACTTATAGTTTTGCTTTCTGTATGTATTCTTAAATAAATATTCCTTTACCCTTTTTGAGGCCAATTTATCATCATAATGTCTTCAACGAAGAGCCCTTTTGTAGAGCGACAGAGCAACAAATACATATTCTTTAGTTTCAAGATACATACAATTGAAATTTTATTTATTTTTATAACATCATTCGTACCAATTAATTTAGTCGAGTCAGATTACGACAGCAGAAAGTACACTTACAATGGCAAAACTTGACTGAAAATGTATAAAGTTTAAGCGTTTAAATTGACATTGGAAAAGTTAGACATTAATAGGTTCCGCTTATTTTTACTGCCAATTCTGAAAACACGCACTTTTGTTTTTACAAGGTTTTGTGTAACTTGGTGTATGTGTTTTAGTATGTTAGATTGTGGGAAGCGGTGATAGCCTAGTGGTTAAGAATTCAGCCTCCTACTCGGGGGGTCTGAGTTCGAATCCCAGGGCGCACACTTCTGACTTTTCGGAGTTATGTGCGTTTTAAGCATTTAAATGTCACTCGCTATAACGGTGATGGAAAACATCGTGAGAAAATATGCCAATCCGCACTTGGCCAGCGTGTTGCCTAATTCTTCTCATTGAGAGAAGAGACCCATGCTCAATAGTTGGCCGTGAGCGGTTGAGAAGATGATGTTAGATTGTTGGTTGGTTAGTGCGAATCAAATGATGTTACAAGTTTTGTTTGTTTATCTATACTAATATTAAAAAAAATTGTCTTGACTGTTCGTTTGAACGCGCTAATCTTAGGAAATACTGGTTTGAATTGAATAATTCTTTGGTGTTGTATATTCCATTTACCGAGGAAGGCTATAACATAAATAACATTACGCTATGACCAATACGAGCTGAGCATTAATAGTAAATTTTACAGAACATATATAAAAAGCAAACAATGCAAAACAGATGATAAACATATCTTTATATCTCTTTGGACAACTCACACACGGCCATCTGACCCCAAACTAAGCGTAGCTTGTACTATGGTGATCGAACAACTGATAAACATACATATGTATATTTTTTATACATATACGTATATAGATTTTTTTACACCCGTACTCACATAAACATTCCTCTCATTATAGAAAAGTTTGCCCTGGACAACAATCGGACCTACGACCTCCTAGACGGCCTAGCAGTCTGGTTCGCTAACCACTAGACCAACCGGCCAGTCAACTTGAATAAATTGAAATATCTGCTGGAACAAGTAACTATTGGAAAAGAACGCAAAATTTCTATTAAATAATGTTACCACTGAATTTCTTGTACATTGCCACGCAAGAACATCTTTTTCTCGGTTTATTTAATCGGAAACTTTCTTTATCTTAACACCAAGGATTACAACTTGATTCGTACCGCACACTAAAACAAAGATGGCGGAAACGGGTTCAGCAATTTAAGTTGAACCAAGGGCAGGCTTCGCTTCGGTACAGTTAAGATGTGTCGACGAGATTTTTTATATTGACACACAAAAGCAGAAAACCTTAAAAAAAGCAAAAAGACTGAAATCATTGGTTCGGGTTATATTTTTAATAATCTTTTCAATTAAAAAGAATCAAAATCAGCACATCAAGTAATAAGTTATGCGGTAAAAATTAAAAATATTTAAAGAATAAAGACCACATGACAATCACCAGCTTTCAATAAAAAATATTTATTTCTAATTAATAGTGAGTTTACCAATTTATTAATTGAATAGAAGCTGGAGAGAGTGAGGTAAAATACTTAATATAAAAAAAATTTAAATGTACCTCTTTTTTTGCAGAAAACAGTTTCTCCAAAATTCCATTAACAACAAACGATCATATACAGAATTGATTATTGATAATATTCACGATTGATTTTAAAAACCAATAGTTTTTAAAATAAATTATTCAAATAGAAGCAGATAATTCCGAGTTTATAGAAGAAAACCTCGGGCTTAACTTTTTAAATGTCTGACCTCTGGCAAGATCGCCCCTGATTTATTGACTCGTATCTGAAATCCCAGGGTTGGCACTCTGGTTTGGGTTTCCAAGCTTCCTTTCCTCCAAGTTCTCGTCTGGGAGAAAATGGAAAAAATAGAATCAAACTTTCCCGAGAAACTAGATCATATCATGTTACATTGTTTATTGTTGCTTATTATTGCTTAGGAACAGATTAACTGGGGCCATGATCTATACAACCGGGTTGAAATATTGGCGCGATAAATATATATCGTGAGTCGGGTACTTATACTATAGAATACAGAGTCCACGATGAGTCGAGTCTAAAATCTTTAATAATTAAATATGTACTGGTTTTCATTGTAATTAATAATGAGTTTTTGTAAGACTCAATTTCATTACATACAAAATCTAGCGCAGTAATAGCCTAATGCTTTAAACATTGAAGCGCCTGGGTGCTAGGATACTAGGATTCTAGGCGAACTGTTTCGAAGTCATGTGCGTATATGAAGTTAATTCGTAGCGTATTTCATACCGTCCTAATTCATATTCAATGAAGAGTTCATAGCCCGGCGGCTTCAATTGTAAGCGATCGAAAAAATTAGCAACAGCGGGCGCGGTCAGTCGTAGGATGGGTGACCAGTGGCAAATAATTCATGAGCACTTGCCACTAGCTTCACAACCTGCATGGCACCAACGTTGACAACAAGGAGCCTATGTCACTCCAGGCAAGCAACTATCTCTACATAAAATAACACGTCGATCTTTCGCTCCATTTCGATTTGAAAGAAGTACGAACGTACAATTTTATTAGTATGGATGCATTGGAAAAACAACAATGAGTTATAAAATAAAAACATTACGCACACTACCATGCATTTCACTCACATTGACGTTTGGCAACTTCAATACTGTCAATTACAAATAACTTTTAAATTAAATTAAGTTTGTATATCAACCACGAACCGTCTCTCAATAGATATTTATTTATTTTGGTAACCCTGACTTTACAGAACCATTTAAATGAGAACGTTGTTTCCTTTGCAAGCTGGCTTCTAGAAAACGGGACATCTATTTTATCTATTGAATTATTACTTTAGTTTTCCTGAATGTAGGTCGTTTCCTGTTTTTCTGTAACGTAAGAAAAGTTGGAGTTTTAAACTTAAATGGATTCACGTGAAACACTATTTGCAGGAATCTCTACTTATGGGAATATCATAAATGGATTTAACCCATTAATGGTCTGTCTTTCCTCGCGGCTGAGGAGGCATAGAGTATACTCCGCCATACTGCTCTAGTTCAGATTTTCGGATTATATATTATATAATCTATATATGAAGCAGAAACTGTAGACCATTCTACGAAAATTTGGAGGACTACGAAATTTTGCACAGTTAAACTGTCCATTGAGCAGGAGCGCAGAAAGTTACTATTTTATATAAAAATGTATTGGAAATACATTAAATCACAAAATAAAAACATTGCCCACACCGACGGTTGTCAATTTCAGTTTATAAATGACAATTTATTTTGAAACTGAATATGGTTGAATATAACCCAATGACAGCATCTCTTTATTATATAAATTGGACGACCACAGTACAGTGATATTAAGGGATATATTTTTGAAAATTTCCCACAAGATATTATGAGAAAGTCGTTTCTTACCCACATAAATTTTGAGTTATAAATCTTACTCGTAGGGTTAACGTCGAGATCGCTTATTCTAGGTGTTTGCTCCGGGAAGACTGGAGGTCGGAGATAAATTCGTAGGATACAACACAGCTGTTTGAGGAACAAAAATAAGTTGATATGAGTTTGATAAAATGGTTGTAAAGTTTTATGGCCCTCTACTGAGCACGGTTTTTTGTGACTAAAAAGGTCTAGAGCATACCCAATCCATATTGGTGGTGGAGTGACCAACCTAAGTGTCAGAAGTTTGTATGCCGCCCGCTAACACTTGGCTTATCGATTTCTATCTAACGATAACAAACGGAGCCGAAGGTTCACGTGCCGTCCGAAACGCGGAAACGCTAATGAAATTTTTGCCACTAGCGGTTACCAATCTTCCTACCGACCGTGCCCGCTTTTGCTTAATTCTTACGGTCATCTTCAAACAAAACGAGCCACCGAGCTAGGAACACTTATTTTTATACACTTACACAATTATCTACCCCAGCCAGGATTTCTAACCCAGAACTATTTACTTTACATACAGATCTATCTATAATGTATTACATATCTTGCGAATAAATTCTTGTTTAAACTTTATTTATTTTTAAGCCTTTAATTAAAGAACTTTTTTTTATTTTATTATTTATTTTTATAATAATTAACATAGATTTAAATCTTATCCAACAAACTAGAAAGCAGTTTGTGGGCGGACCAATTGGTCTCGCGGTTGGTATAATTATGTATATGCCTACTGCTATAATACATTGTGTAATGTACCTAAGAAAAACAAAAAAAAAAATTATAAATAGGTATACATATAATAACAATATATACACGCAACATATACATATTAACAGCTACACATTTACTATCGCTTTATTTATTATTATGTATATATATATGGTGTCCCATGACAAGCGTACCAGCGTAGTATAAACTATATTTTTATTTTTCATATTCCTTAATAAATAAGATATTACAAAAGCAATACCAGATATAAATGTGAATGAATAAAATACATTAGAATAATTAATTCGTGCGGCTTACCTGCAATAAACAAACGAGAAATATATCTACTAGAAAGGAAAACCACTTCGCTGATACAAGTGAAAACATATAAAATGTGCTTCACGAAGCATATTTTTAATTTGAATACAAAATGAAATGTAGGTCGACTGAGAAGAGTATTATAGTGTTATTTAAACAACTCAGTAGTTCCAACGGAAACGTCTCTGTTATTTGTTTTAATTCTCTTTATTTCTATTATAACTTTAAATACATTACGTCTTTTCTTCTGTTTGTCGAAGGGATACCTATCAATATCCATACCTATGACTTCCTTAGAAATGGATTGGATTAGACTTTTAGTACTTAGTTTTTGTACCGATCGCAGAATGGTGCGATTCGATAGACACTGCCGTGTGATAAAATATAGTATCCTGTGAGTTTGTGTGTTCGTTTGTAGGTACAGTAAGTGCAACTTGACCTATTTCTTTCTCTCTCTCTCATATTGAAATATAAAAGAGTGCATAATAGTAGTTCTAATCATCACAGCTTCTTGCATCATTTACATACATATATTCGTACTTTTATGCACATAAACTTCACACTTGGCAGCTATTTTCTTTAAAGATAACATAGCTGGACATCTTAGAATTATCCAAAAGAATGATTCGCGTATAAAACTGTATTTGAATCATTCAGTAAATTGAAACCTTAAAAAACATATTCGTTGTACCAGATTACCACTGAAGGTAAACCTTGAGAAGCGTAAATAAACCACTCAGGCAGCTGCTAGGTAGCTCTACTAGATTTATTTCTTTCTATCGTACTTAAGTAAGCTTGAGATAGGTATTCTGAGAATTAATCTTTAATTTCTAATCGTTTTTTATAAGCTTAACGTTAAAAGACCATTTCAGTTTAGTCGTTATTGGTTACTAATGTATTTTAGGAATTTAAATGTAAAGTTTTTGTTGTTTTAAGCCGATGATGGATAGGTATTGACTCTCGTAGACTTAAAGCATTGCTTTAAATTTTTCTTTTTTTATATAACTTTTTTTAAAGATTTTGTTATTAATTTTTTAATTGAAATAGGGACTTTCTATTGTTTACTTTTAAGTTTCGTTAAATGAGCTATTGGTTCCTATTTAGAAGATTATCACTTGCTATGGTGAGGTTAAATATCGTGAGAAAACCTGCATAATTGAGAGTTTTTGAAAGTGCGTGAAGTTCATCAATCCGCACTTAACATGCGTGGTGGATATAAACCTGTACTCCTCAAGAGGAAATCCGAACCCAGTACTAGGACAAGTTAAGTTTGAAATGTATACGCTGACCTATATCATACATTTCCAGTAATCACGACATCTCGTTGAAAGTACCAAACTGAAAGTAATTGAAGAATATTACATGAATTTCAATAGATATGACGTAATTTCTGCGTAGTTAGTATTTTTGCGCCGTCCTCGCCGGGACACTAAGACGATATAATTAAAAAGGATTTTGTATTCAACACCCAAAGTCAATTTAAAACGTTCAGAAACTGGACACCTCGGTTGCATATTAAATCAGACTACTCTGGTTACATTTGTTTTCATACAGATTCTGGAAGGCGTAGTTAAGTTTTTGAAATATAACTTCTTTAGTAGTGTAACGAAAAATACTCCTGGTAAACAGACCTTAAACAAACGTAAACGGTGGAACCTTTCTTTTTTAAGTTTCGCGTGATTTAGAGTGAACTATACAGCAAGGAATAATTCGATACATCAATAGTTCCTACATCCTAGGCTGGAAATTGGGAATGCAAAATTTCCCAAATTTACACGAAATTTTGAAATTAGTCCTGATAAATTGAGAACTTTTAACTTTTTTTATAAATGTTAATTTTGTCCTTTTTATATCTTGGTGGAGAGTGATCACCAGTACGTTGCCGGCTGAGGAAACGATGGACCCGCTTCGTGATGGTCCTCATTTCATAGGCTATTAGGAAACACCGACGCGGGCAGCTTGTTCCATAATTTTAACGTACGAGGTACTCTAGAATCATATAACAAATATTTTATTTTTTAAATATTAAAATAGGTATATTTAATAAAATTACCTTGTATATAATAAAACATATAATCTTGCCTCCTCTATAAAATCTACATCTTTGTCAAGAACGTCTTGGTAGAAAGGGAATTACTCCAGAAATTGATGCCGCGGACAGGATTGACGAACAAACTTTAGGATAAGCTTTGTAAGCTTTACTAAATAAAGTTTAACACAACTATCCACATTATATCATGTAACAGGAATAAGGCAAGTTTACTAACAAGTATCAAGTCATTTGAACAAACAACCATAATTTATGAACAAATTACTGTTCCCTAGCGTAATTTTTGATAAAAAGTAGCTCATGTATTAATCGGAACTATAGTCCATGTGTTTACCAAATTTCATTTCATTAGTCGCTTAGGCGTAAAAGTGTAACAGACAGATACTTGTGTATTTATTACATTAGTAATGACATTAATTTAGTATTATTATATAATAATTGTATTATAAATTAGTATAAGGACATTACATTAGTAATGACATAATTACATTAGTAAGGACATTACATAGGAAGGATTACACAAATTATAGACAGAGAAACATTGAAACCACTACGCTGTTTAAGGAATTAATCTTAAGAATTATAAAATGCTTTATAATACTTAAAATCGGCATGGTTCAGTAAGTAAATATGAATATCCAAAGTAATATATTATTAAGCTTACAGACCTTCGAAATACAAATAATAAATTTAATGAAGGTTGTCTGTACGGTAATCAAGGAGAGTAAATATCAAGCAAAGTTGACATGCGGGTTTGCGTTAATTAATTACGGATATACGAGCATTTCGTATCCCTCGACATGATTTTATATACTATACTTGTGTACTAACTAAACCACTGTATATTATTTAACAACCCTTTAATCCAGTAACACGATCAAAACAACACTTATTTCTGTATCTGGAAACATGAATGGAAATTCAGTAAAGGCGCTTCATGCCTGGTCCTATGTTTATCGCCGTCCAGGGTTTATAAGACCTGTTTACAAATTTATAAAATATTTCAAAGTTTTAGAAACGATAAGATATTGTTTCTTTAGTGCGGTACCAGGTCTAATAAATCTGGTATAAAGATTGTTGGTATTAAGAACCCGATATAAGCTATTTTAATAACATTGTCTTAAATGCAATCCGTTTCTTTCCACCAAATTGAATTTGTTTTCTTCGCACGACTGAGAGACATAATTACAGATATACAAGCCTTTCATATCCCTCCACATGATTATATATGTACATTATTCTTGTCTACTTACCCACTGTATACTATTTAATGTTGATTCAATCCAGTGATACGCTCAAAATGACACTTTCCTCTATTTTCCATTCAGTCAAGGTGCTTCACATCTGGTCCTATTATTGTGGCGTTACAGGGTTTATTAAACCCGGTAAAATTCTAGAAACAATAAAATTTCGTTTCTTTAGTACAAAGTGTAATAAATGTGGTATTAAGACACCAATATACTCTAATTCAATAACACATTTTAGAATATATATAATATCTGCGTTGTTCTAAGCTTACATATAAGATTTATATAATAGACGTTAACATTATTGGCACTATAGAAACCGAAATAATCGCGAAAATTTGAGTTTTGCGTAATCTTACAGCGCAGATATTAGATTTTATGTGACTATGAAAGCAACTTTTACAAAACTAAAATCAAGGTGTATACGGGCTTGCAGCTTTATCAAAATTCCTAGATTGACCCCTTTTCTTTCTAAAGTGCCTAGACTAAGTACGAGTAAGTAACTATGCACACTAGTGCACTGCCGGGGCCTCCCATATGCCTCGGAAGACTGCACGAGTGAATTTTAGTGGGTAGGAACATAACCATATACACATAACCCACAAACTCTAGATTTAGGTATCTTCTAAGTATTTTTTGGATAAAAAATAAACTTAATTAGGTATCTAGGTAAAGATTTCCTTCAGTAGATATTACTTAAAAACAAGAGAAAGGTACAAAAGGGAAGATTCAGTGCCATTGTTTACCGAGTTGAAATTTGATTAGCTGTGCAAACTATGCAGGCGTCCAGGACCCTTTTGAACTTTAATCAAAGGGTTAACTTGTTTTCTAATCTAATGAGAGAAATGCAAAGTTACGTGCCGAGTAATGAAGAGAACAACCGCTCAGGACAATGCACCCACATTTTAGCTTTACGTAGTTTCTTTGATGTTTATTATTATGGTTAAATATTAAATAACAAAAAGCTATAATAATAGTGTTTACATAACATCCTGTAGATTTATAACAGCTCTTCAGTATAAACATCACGATTATAGATTCTTCGATTCAGACAATCGTTTTCTGGTGTAATAAAATTTGAAAATAAAACTATTAAACCCACAGCAAATAAAACTTTTATATTCCTTACAATTATTTACGAATATAATATAAAAGTGAGAAGTATTCATACTTTTCTACTTATTTACTATTCTTTGGAGTTTTGCAAAAAAACCTACATTCAGTATTTATTATCTAATTCTTTTTTATCGAGCAAAAGTACTTTTGCATTATTTATGAACGTACTTCGGAGTTTTTAGTATCCGACTGAATGAAAAGTATATCTCCCAGTCTGTTTAATTTAACTGGCTCGATTTCAGATGGTTAATTACATATCTCTTTGTTACTCAAACTCTGAACTATCCCACTGCTGAGCTCTGGTCTCCTATCACAATGCGATGATGCAGGCCATAAGCCACCACGCTGTCAAGTGCGGATTGGTAGGCCTTTGAGACCGAGGAATTCTTAGGTATGCAGTTTCCTCGCTACGTTTTTGTATTCCAAAATAAACGATAATCCTACAAATATTATAAAAGCGAAAGTTTGTGAGGATGTTTGTAACTCCTTCAAGCACGAACTACAGAGCGGATCTCAATGAAAATTCAATACACCACGTGGTCGAGGCCGTGGGCAAACACAAGTCAAATTATAATACGCACATTACTATTGGAAGAATTAAAGATGGGCGCAGAATTCGAACCCTAGCCCCTTCCGTTAGTGGAACCAATCCTATTGTTAAGCTGTTACGTCTATGATATATCTACTTCTTCCTAAACATATAACATATAAGACTGTTAATTGGTACATTGAGACCCAAAAAAGTTGTCTGTATTCGAAGTAGTAGATGTATTCGAAGTCTGTAATCTCTGTCATTATAAAAATTTGCAAACTGGACATGAATAAACGATTACGTAAGTTATTTGCATTTTCTCATTAAACGGCGTGAAAGGATTTAATTTAAAAATTCTCCTTTAAATATTTAAATGAAAGGAGCCGCATTTAACTTAGCAATTAAAATTACGCCAAAAGCCGTGTATTCAGTATATTTCAAAAACCGGGCAGAATCCTTTTAAAACTACACTTTTGACAATCCTGAGATCATTACAGTATACGTCTTTGATATAAACAAAATATAATAATTAAAATATTTTTTATGTAAGCTGTTATAGTTGTATTTTATAGTAACGTCATTATGTTCTTTCCGCAACTTTTATAATTAATGCGTACTAAGTGTTCCGACAAAACATCGTCTTACTGGTATTATGTATTTTCCAATTTTGTGCACAAAGTTTCAATTTTCTTCCAATAACTTATTTAATTCAAGTGTCGAAAGTTTTCATGCTTAACGATTACTATCTAAAGATACAACCGGGCTTTACGTGTCTTCCGAAATACGGAATGGGTCATGAAATTGTTGCTACTAGCGGTCACCCATTCTCCTACTGACCGCAACCGCTGGTGCTTTACTGAAATTCATCATCATTATTCATCGAAGACTTCATCACCATTTACTATCAGATGAGATTGCTTTCACTTATAAAAGAGAAAAAAAACAGTGATAATATGAACGTTGGTCTCTCGAAGGTGGTCCTGTTCAATTTTAAACCTTTTATTTTCTAAAATGTTATTTGAAATAGATACAAGTTAATTACCACTCGCTACGGTATAAGAAAACATCGTGACAACCTACTCTCTTATGAGTTCTCCAAGTTCTCGAAAGTGAGTGAAGTCACTTGACCAGCGTCGACTACAGAACCTAACATTGCGAGAGCACGAGCCCAGTAGTAAGACAGTGACGGGTTGCAATGAGTTAAAATGTAGAGAGAGATCTTAACTCCTTTCCACTTTCAGTAGATGAACAAACTCATTAAACCTGGTCTAACGATACACCACAAGCCAGTGTCAGTTACGACGGGTAACTTGTAGTAATTTGTGGCTTCCAACTTGTCGGACAGACATGCTATACGATCTGCGGCTAGTCAATGTGCCATTTGTAAGGTTTCACTGAGCTACTGACGTGAGCGTCAAACTGTAATATACCTGGCAAGATGAGTTGATGCATAGACTCACGTTACGATCAATCGTTAAATAAATCTATGTTTGTTTTTTCGCCCTTTATGAATTGTGAAATTGTAGGAGGTGCAGCACTGTCTTTAACAATTTTTTCAGAATTCTCTGGAAAAGATTTTGATATCAAATTTATTTTGTTCAGACACAAGCTTGATGAGTTGAGGCGTAGCAATGTGCGCCTGGTTCAGCATATATAAATAAAATAAAATAAATATTTCGGGACAACTCACACTCGGCTATCTGATGCCAAATTAAATAGTAGCTTGTGCTATAGTGTGCATACTTATATAGTTATTGTTATTACAGCCAGAAACAGAACTGGTTTTTCTGCTCATCACATAAAAGTTTGTTCAGGGTGGGTATCGAACCCGCGACCTCCTTAGCAGTATCATTTACAAACCACTAGAACAACAAGCCAGTCGAATTTTAGGCGTTTTAAGACAAACGGAGAGAATTTTAAGACAGCCGGTCGTGGGTTCGATTCCTACTCGCGACAAAATAGTCTATAATTAAAAAGAATGTTTGTTCTGTGAGCAAGAACTGTCTATATAAGTATATTAGGTTTTTTTTCTCAACTGTCTACAATATTTTTTATTTATTTTATATTTGAATCAGTTGTCCGAGGCAGGTCGGTAGATAAGATATTTTAACCTTAAACGAGTAGATATAAGAAAAAAGGAATTAAAAATTCATGGAAAGTTCAGCGAAAGTTCTACTAGTATTATAAATAAATAATAAATAAAAGCTATTTAGCTTTGAACAACTCAAACACGGCCATCTGAACCCAAATTAAGCGTTAGCGTCAGATAACTGATAAACATACATATGTATATACTTTTTAATACATACTTAAATAGATATTTCTATTACTGGCATATACGAAAGTTATTGTACTTGAAAGCAAAATACGAAAGTTTGTGACGATTGATGCATGTTTTTTTGTTACTCCTTCACGCAAAAATTACTGAACCGATCTGGATGAACTTTGGTACAGAGATAAATTACAATCTTAATAACACATATGCTATGTTTTTATCAACGTATTTACTACGCGGACGAAGCTGCGGGCGAGAACTAAAGTTATATAAACCAGCATTATTCTTGTTGCCTTGTAATAAAATCTTAACTCGACGTCATACCAACTTCAGCAGTAAATAATGTCCTTTACCTAGTTACTGACTCCCACATGGCAATATTGGGCCCATGATTAGGTATTTGTCTTACCGCTTTTATATCGCTTTGGTTTATCGCTACGTAGATTAGCTAAAGACTTTATTGCTGTAGAAATAAAATAATAAATAAATATCTTTTGACTTCTCACACATGACCATCTGACCCCAAACTAAACGTTAGCTTGTACTATGGTGATCAGACTACTGATAAACATATATAGTTTTAAATACATACTTATATAGATATTTACACACAGACACACAGGATAAACATTCCTGCTCATCACAGAAAAATTTTAAATGTGTGGAAATCGAACCCACGACCTTCGGTGTAGCAATCGGTTCACTAACCACTAGACCAACCGGCCTGTCAAAAGCCTGTAATAGGTTACAAAGAATGTCAACGAAACTTATAAGTTCATACACTTCATTACAAGATAACTTCTACTTGACACTTCCTATTAGATTGCATTATTTTCAACATACTTCTTTTAGATTTATTCGTCTTTCTATCGTAGATCTTTGTGGCAATGATGTGATGTAGCAATCAAACTGTTGTAGAAAGAGTTAAGCTTCTTTACAGAATTAACAAAATACGGTATGGATTTTGCCCCAATGAAAAGAACTTAAAAAAATATTTAGATATTGCAATTATGTGCATACAGCCTTACATAATAATCAGGTGGTTTTTGAGATATGGACCAGATCATCAGATCAGATACATTTTTGTGGTAACTATAGTGTTTTTTTAATTACTTATGTTATTAATATTAAAATATATAATAATAAAATACATAATAATAACAAAAAAGTTTGGTAACTTTACATTTTTGTAAAAAAATAATTACTACGTATAGACGTTACGAAAGTGAACTACGAATCTGTCTTTGATATTTCTTCGTTCTCTCTCGCACAGTACGACGAGTGAGTAAGACGGAAGCACGTTTTATATTGCCTGTATGCAGCCAGAGATGGCGCTCTATTTGTGTCACTTAAGATACTGCGAAGCAAGGAAGTGAAGGATTTTGATATTGGATGCGGCGAACTTCTCCCTAGAAAATACTAACAACATTTATGGTTATATTATTCGTTTAAAATATCTCACAAGTCAATACGAATGAAAATTACTTTAAAAGCGGATATTATCGCTAAATAATTTTCTTCATTTAATAAAAAAAATTAAATGTACAAAAATTCACAATTTTATACTGAATATATCAACTGTGTACATTGTGCTATGTTACGGGTACTTACGAGACGAAGTAGACAGACAGAGTAGATGTATTAGTATCAAGAGTCATCTGTCATCCTGTCAAAAGTTTCTCATCGCCGCCGCTGTTCGGGTAGGACTAGAATCCGTGCAACTGGGTCGAAATATTGACGCAAAAAAATATATCTTGAGTACCCGTAACGTAGCATAAAAATCCACAAGTCTCGTAAAGCAGTTCTTCTGCTTTAAGAAGTTGTGAAATCAACTGCAACTCGTTCGGTCTCTGTGACATAATAACCGATTTGATCAAATCGATTTTGATCAAAATTAGTACAGAGTATAAAACTTGAATAAGAACATAGGTCACTTTTTATTGCCAAAAAATATATTAAAGTTCTTTTAAAATTTTTTTGAATATGAAACCATGACACATTGTATTTATACACTTTCAATAGAGGATGAACACTATTCAACACAGACGAACTCACTAACAAAAAAATACTACTAATAAAAATGCGTAGTTTGTTATCTTAAATCTGCCTTGAAAATCAAAGTTTAATAAATAGAAACCAAGTTTAAATTAATAGTAGGTAAGGTACTAGGTATACATACGATTTTTGAAAATTGTCAAGAGTGTACCACAAGTATTATTAATAAGTGTAGTTTTCTAAGTTAGTGCACCCAACATCTTAGTCATAGGCAAGTCTGGTGGCATCGCTGTCGAGCATTAACTTATTTTAAGTAAAAAAAAGTATACCACATCCAGTTTAAGCATTTCTTGAACCCTGGTTGAGCAACGTCATGGGAGTAATTAGTTATGGCTGGCTTTAACCACGCCGCGTAACTTTAGATCAGTTCTTATGATTTACTTCTCCCAGCATCTGTATTCCTAGTCTACATGCTTATGTCTTTCAATTTTGTTTCTGTTCTTAATATTAGACCTTAATTACTCTAAATCCATCGGCTTCACTGTGAGCTTACATAATGTTCAAACTTATACTCGGTTCGTTTACATAATCAATATTAGATCTAAGTAAAATTTAGTTTAATAGTAACATAGTCTGCTTTTAAACTACTACTAACAAACATTAGTGTTTCAAAACTGAAATAGTAAGAACATAATTGTACCAATATAGTTTTCTCCCATTTTGATTATAAAGTGAGGGAAAGTCCAAAATCATATCCTTAAATGGAATTTAAAAATTTTTCATACCATGTCTATTTAAGGTGACTTTGTGTGTCTGAGTTTAAAAGATTTCGTCTAAACGCCAATGGTTCAAGTTCTTGATCCTGTCTTCTTCGTGAATAAAGAAAAATGGCTAATAGAATAACTAAATATCTAGATAAGTCCGTCTTTAGCGAGACAGGTTCGTCAGTGTGAAAATAGTACTGAGTTTTAGCCTGTTCAAAGCGGTCTTAAAAGCTAGACTTAGCCTCAAAGAAGCAATTATACTTGTACATATCCTCGCTGTGAAATAAGCAGTTTTCCACTTTCTAGTTTCTAAACTCGAATTTCGCATTTCTAGTACTTATAAAAAATGCAAGCAATTTCTTTTTTGAAATAATATTGCACATAGTTTCCCCAGTGTTCATTTGAGCTTTAATGGGGATCAATGTCGATGGCGCGTTTTATTCAGATGTTGCCTATCATTAATTTGATGTTGCTTGTACTCATTTATTTGCTTCTAGTCAATATTCAAATGTTGCATGAACATTTCCAGATGTTTAGAAACTTAACCCGGGGTCGTCGATATTGGCTGTCAATATTCAGATGTTGCTAATCATTCAGGAAACTAACACCAAGCGCAACTTACGAGTAGCGTCCAGTCAAAGTGATTTGCGGACCAACTTCTACCAACTTGCTTGGACCGCCCGAGAGAAATAACTCAACTCATACTTTCTTAACGAAATGATTGCCTACGTGAACGTTGTTAGCTCCATTTATTTGGGGGTGGAATTTATTTAC
>DWJZ01002913.1:0-18181 GCA_018249125.1 Asbolis capucinus
TAATAACAAAACTTAAATCTATTACAAAGGTTTATTACTAGCTTGATGGGAACCGGGAGCGGAACAGATCATTTCCGTGCATCTTGGTCATTTAGATACTCAACAATACTATAATATCCCTTGTCTTACTTTTGAGTTAAGATTTACACGTTTCTTGTATAAGTTCACAGGCAAATCTCATATGAATTTAGGGATTTTATTAATGAACCGTACACCGTGGGGGTGTAAGATAGTTAGACTTTCACAAGCCGGTTCGAGAACGTTACTATTTGGTCCGTTCTTCGTGTTATCCGATGGTAAATGTCGCTGTTCAGTTTAAATAAGCCTATATTATTCGTATAAAAACAATATTGCTGTAATATACTGTAAAGCAACTGTTAGAATTTCTATTTCTTTAAATTTATCACGCAGACTCCCGTGTCCCTAACATATAAATAGACCTAATAGTTCTTTTCTGAAGCACGGAAATTTTATCTATTTTGGCTCCTATACCCCATAGCAAGATGCCACACGACGTGAACATGAACATACAGTTTTGAATTAGCATTTGGAGTGAACGTTACCAAAAAATGGGATTTGTCTCAAAGCCCTGATAAACCTTTTAGGATCCCTATTTAAAATTCACGTATTACGTGTGTATATTACGCTACGCGGGAAAAGCCGCTAGTGCAGCAAATTTAAACCAAGAACGTATTCTGTGTTTATACTGCGTATATAGCTATATTATTTATAAACATTTTGTCATTATTTATTTTGTCATTAAAATAATTCTTAACTTGTATTTTATAAGTATATTAACTAGAAACTGCCTTTATTTCGCTTCTGTAGAACCAGTAACCAGAAAACTGTAACAGTTAGACATACTAACACAGACTTATTAGTAGATATTGATGTCCTCTATAAAACTGTAGTACATCACTTTGCTCTATTGTGAGCCGTTTCCGCAGTGTACGCGATATGAGGATTTTTTGGTACTTTTTTCACACGTTGGGTTACAATGTCGAAATTTTCACGCGGATCCCTGTTTTTTCTAGTATTAAATTTAGCCTATATTCATCAGGGATAATGTAAGACTCTAATGGTAAAAGATTTTTTTAAATCGGTCCAGTAGTTGCGGAGCCTATTCAATACAAACATACAATCAAATCTTTCCTCCTTATAATATTAGTGTAGATTAATTATATATGTTTTGCGCAGAACTTTGGCCCTTGTTATTATTTTTTCTTTTTCCTTATTTATATATCGTTAAAATACAATTACTAATATAATTATATCTTAACTAAGATTCTAATATTATAAATTAGTTTCTCCGCCCACGACTTGTCCATGAAGTAGGTACATTAATTGAGTGAAGCCTAATATGTTTTTCGCACTATACTCGGTGCAAATTCGATCTGGAATGCTTAATAACAAACCGTTTCCTAGCAACCTGTGACAAAAAGGAGAATTAAACTTTTTGTTGTTTTAAAAGTTAACCTTTTTTACCATTGCATTTTTTATAACTTGTAAATCCTGCTGTTTGTTTGGTGACAAAGGCGTAAAGGGTATTAAAACGAAAATCAATAAATTATAAAAATATAAAACAAAATACTTCAATGGGTTGAAAGGTTGTTAAGCCCTTCATGATATTAAGGATGACAGAGTATCAATTTGTGAATGATGTTGTGTGTTAAAATGTTTATATTTATTTTTACGTATATGTAGTTCGGACTTGTTCTTTGATCAATAGGTACTTATTTTAATAAGTAATTTTCAAAATTATAAGGAGTAGTTTAGTTGAAAAAAACATCATTTATATAAGTCAGCGAAAATCCAACAAAAGATTTTTTATGATTTGTATACATTTCAGATAAAATTTGCATCAAGTATAGGTTTCTGTGCAAAATTTTATTCAGATCTCATGGATGTTTCTTATTCCTACACGCAAAAACTACTAAACAGATCTAAATTAAATTTGGCACAGAGAGAGTTTGGAATAAAACATACGCAACTTTTTTAAACACTCCATGCGGGTAAAACCGCTGACGTCGGCTTTATGTGTTCCACTTTCACGCAGAAACTACATAACGAATTTGAATGAAATTTGGTACAGAGATATATTATAACCTATCAACATACTTTTTATCAACGACACTAGTATGTAACAATTACTACTATAAGTTATTTACGGTAACAATTTATCTTAATAGCCAGTGCAGTCGTTACATATCTCAATTAGTGTGACGAATTGACAGACAACATAACACGTTCTGTAGACTGTTTTGTCATGATATATGTATGTGTAAACTTGTAAAGTAATGGGACACAATTTCACGGTATTTTTAAAGTACTACTTTGCACGTTCAACACGATGTTCTGCTACACACCTTTTCAATATCACAGTATGCGAGTTTAAAAACCGGTTTATTAAAAATATTTAAAAACACAAGCTTTAATTATAGATCCATAATACAAAGAAACACACAAAATTTAATAACTGTATTGTTAACCGTTGAGGAGTTCCCTTGTCTGGAGCCAATCCTGATCGTAATATCAGGTTATGCTTGACATAAAAATGCATTGTCATCAGGATGAAAACTTTATGCAAATTTTCAACTCCGTAGTGTAAGAGGCAGTGGGTCTAATGAACCTTGCAAGATTTGACCCGTAACAAACAAATATAACATACTAATATACAAACATTCACTGCAAATTAAATAAAGACTTGTAATAATCCTTACTAATATTATAAATGTGAAAGTACCTCTGTCCGTCTAGTAACTTTACACGCCAAAACTAGGAAACCGATTTTGATGAAACTTAATACAGAGATAGAATAGAACTTGAGGAAAAACTGGTTATTTATTTGCGAGAATAGGCTTAAATCATGAATTTCTTTTTTTAATTTCTGCCAAGAACTATATCTCTCTTTACTCCACCCCTTGGCTGGAACGTGGATTAGTGGAGAGAGAAGTGATTGAAGTTCAAATGCTGTTTGAAGTACTGAGACAATTGCTCTACCCTCAGAACCAAGTGCTCAAAAAATTTTGCTACTAACGGTCACCCATCCAACTTTCCGATTACTCAAAATCAACGAGATCCTGGGGTATAAACACTCGTATGTGTTTCTTTGTATTAGGGCTTTCTAATTAAAGCATCTGGTTTTTTTTAATATTTTGATATTTGTTATCAACATTGGTACACGCAGGTGGCGCCGCGAGGCGTCCTAGTTTGTAGATTAAAATTAAAGTCCGCAACATTAAAACCCAAGTTTTTATTAATAAAAATACAAAAGAGTGTGATGTTATTTCTTCTTCTTTAGTCGTACGCTCACTGGTCGACATGGTTATATCACGATCTCATTTCCCACCGCTATTTCCCGTGGTCTGATTCACATTATATGGATTCGAGTCTTACAATCTTTTAGCCTCATAATAGGCCCATCTTTTCTTGCTCTGATCTCTGTCTCTTGCTGCCCTTCTTTCTCGTTATGAGCTTCTCCACTTTGGTTTTCGTTTTTTGGCGATATGCCTGAAATTCCAAAATATTCTTTGCCGACATATGAGATAAACTTTGTGCTGTGTTGGGGTGGTCTAGAGTACTAAATCCAAAACCACATTGGCATAATATAGAGAAGGAAGTTAGTTGCTAGGTGGAAGGGCTTTTTGAAAGCATTATTATCTATTTGTGAAGCCCGTCTGGCTATCAGCCGCTAAATGATTCGTCGTGTTCCGGCTGGGAGCTTGAGATCCGATCGTCCTTTATTTTTGTCCTTCATTCATCCTCCTTCCCATTCTTCTATCACCCGCTCTGATCTGGTATGCTATAGGTAGGGGTCAGTTGATGTCGCTTTGTTTCTTTTTGTTTCCCGCGTGTGTGGATCTTTGACTCCCTTTATGGTACAACGCGTTTGTAACACCCATGTTTGGTGTTTTTAATATGCATGGGCGGCGATGAGCATTTACTATCAGACCTGCCTGCTCGTTTGCCTGTTTACAACATAAAAAATCCCTTTGCTTTACTTTCAACTCATTCAAGACAAAGACAGTCCGTGGCAATTCTGTGGGCCGTTGAGGTTACACAAAACAGTTATACAGTACAAGAGGCGCCAATAAAATTTAAAAAAATAATTTCGTTGGTATTGATCGAAAATCTGTGGTAAGCAGTATGTGCAATTTTCTAAACTCCGACTAGTGTCTTAAACTTGTACTGCCAAAACATTAACAAAACGAAGATTACCAGAAATAAACAACATCGTATATTCTAGATTTAAAAAGTATCGAACCTGTTTCTTAACATCCAGTTTGGTCTTTCACAAGCTTAGCCATTGTTTCAACTTCCAGTAATCGCGAGTCAGTAAAACACTGTTCTATTTCTAGAAGAGTCTTATTTTTAGTCTCTGGTAAATAAATAAAGAGTAAAATGGTTAAAAGACCTGATGCTATACCATAAAATAGGAAGGATCCATGTATCCCAAATTCCATAAAGAATACCGGTGAAAACTTGAGCATGGCAGTACATAATATTAAGAAAACGAACGCTGCTATGACATATGATGTAGCTTGATATCTGATGGATATTAATTGACTGTAAATAGATAAGCATATAATTGTAGGACCACTACTGATAGCTAAAGAATAAATCACTAAGAAACTAAGAGTTAGTATATAATTCTCCCGAATAACCTCAACACTTACTAAATATAAGTACAATGAAAACGCGAACATCATACAGATGCTAAGGGATGATAAAGTGAAAAATAATGGACGCATCTTCAGAATCTTCGACAGAGCAGAACCTATGTACATTCCGACTACAGTGACGCCGTCCAGAACTAACATTCCCGTGTAAGCTGAGTTTTCACTTTTGGTGATTTTCTTTAAGACTTCCACTGCATATATACTACAGATAAATTTTCCGGACAGGTTGTACTGAGCACCCACTAATATCACCAGGAAGAGCGGCATATAGAACTGTTTAGATCTCAGAGTTTTCGCCAAACCAGACCATGTCAACTTGTGATCATTTCTTCGATAATCCGTTTGTGATTTGATGAGTTCTACCAACTCTTGTTCTGCTTCTGGGCTAGATCCACGGAGCCATCTATGAGCTGCTTCGCATTCCGTTAACTTTCCTTTACTGGCTAACCATCTTGGAGATTCGGGACAGAAACTGACGGTGAAAGTATAAAGTGAGCAGATTAAACCTACAATTGCTATGTATTTCCAGTTTAAATAGGCCCCAATGGCATTGGACACCCACATTCCCCAGTAGAACGTTGTACTCTGGATATTGAGGTACATATTTCGATACCTACGACTACAGTATTCGGGGATTAAAAGAAATAGCATGGTGACTGAGCTCGCGTTGACGAATCCTTGGATAGTCTGGGCTAATAAGATGTGATAGGGTGTCGAGCTGAAGTACAACAAGGTGAAGACTGTTGACATGGCGATACAGCACGCGAGGTATGGAATCTTCCTGCCCAAAAATTGTGATAAGGCTGGGAGGAAAAAAATCCAGGGCAATGCCGTGAAATTTGATGTAGAATCTGTGAAAAAAAACGAAAATTTTGACTTTTCTGAACTTCAGATTGGATTTAGGTTTAAAGAAAAAATAAACACAGAACAAATATTCCTGTTCATCAAAGCAAAGTTTGACATGGATGGGAATCGAACCCAAGACCTTCGGTGTAGCAGTCAGGTTCACTAACCACTAGACCAACCGGCCTGTCAAACTTTGTAAAAAACTTTTTAAATAAAACTCAAAATAAGAAAGTGTAGTAAATTTGATAATGTATATTTCTATGTGTCTCGTGTTCACACTCGTATAATCAAAGATTTCTCTGTTCTTTCTAAACAAAACAGTTTCTGCTTAGCCTTTGAAAAGAAATTTCAACCTACTCACAGAGCCACGAAGCCAGTTCATCGTCTATTGTGACAGTGGAGTTCCAGTCCTTCCTGATCTGCGGTATGAACACGGTGGGAGCTCCCGTGCTGAGGCCATTCATAAAGTACAATGCCCAAACACCGCTGCTTACGTGCAACTGTATTAAAGAAAACTAATTAAAAACTGACTCATATATCTTATTTCGGGATGTCAGTCCTAGGGGAGAAATTTTTAAATTAAGGAAAGTGCACATTTTGCTCTTTGACTGCACAAAAATCACCAATTTCGCAACTTAATAAATGAATGAATGAAATTTATTTATTTCTCACCACAATATAACCATCATCAATGATATACTGTAGGAGATTGATGCCTAAGCTTTTGGCCTGTGTTTTAGGACACCAGCCTTCCACCCCTAATTACATTTCATTTAGCTAAATAATATCAATATATGAACAGAAAATCAATCTCATGTTTCTGATAATGGCGGTTTTGATAAAGTCATTTATTGTAGAAAATTCAAGTCTTGAGCAACGCCGAATCAGACAAGCTTTTTATACCCAGGCAGGCATAAGCCTCTTAGCATGCAAGATAAAATACTACCATAGGAAGTATAGACACTACACCTTTCAAAACAAGGAACGTCCCCTAATGTAACCTACGCAGATAATATTTCAAAATACCCACGATAAAAGAAAGATTGTTTTAAAACCACTAAATTGAAATTTGGACAATAAAATAAATTGATAAAATAAAATAAATTAATTAATTGTAAAAATATGATGTGGGAGTCTTTAAGAAAAAACTACACAGGTATACTTAGTGCACCTGTTATCTTAGACATTATAGCCATTAAATTACTTTTAAAAATCTCTCCTAAATATTCAAAATGGCGTAATCCAAAATATTCGTACCTGTTTTAAAAACTGTGTCCAATACTCTGAATCCATCGCACTCTTGCACACTGACCGATATTGCGTCGACATCATATAAACAGAGTACTGTTACAAAAAGTAATGTATTACAAAAGGTGTTGCATTAATCGTTTTAATTAAAAACAAATTCCTATGTCAGCTACCTCTAATTGCTGTCAACATAATCTCAACAATGAATCATGAGGCTGAACATAATTTTCTAGTTAATTTTAAAAACGTTGAATTTTCTTAATAATCATACAACGTCAACGATAGTAAACACATTTTTTATAATTGATAAAACCAACAGTTTTAAACTGCTTCTCACAATAAAAAGTACTTTTATAAAATATTACGTGTTTGCTGGTTTACTTATAAAGGACAATGTTGGAACTGATTGTACTGCAAATAAAGTCGCAGTCAGTTATTAGGTATGTTAATTTAGGTGGGTACAGATGTCGCGAGGTTTTCGAGCTATCAGTACATTGACAAAGATACCGGCAATATGGTTATGCATGCGGGTATACTTATGCTAAGAATTATTGCCGCCATAACCTCTACATAACCTTCACAGAATAATGTTATAATTCTTGTATCAAGAATACATTAGATGTCGCCTCTCATAGAAATTTTACATAAAATACTGTCCTCAAGAGTACCGCATGGATATTCGTTTACTTATATCTTTTTTTTGTCGTTTTTGCGATAAAAATATGGCTCGACACATAAAAGTTCACTTAAGATATGAGTATGAGTATTCAAATTATTTATTACAAACAACTTTTCTCTGTTTCTTAGTAAATCTACGAAGATTATACATATTCATATATTATACAGAGTGAAAAACCATTCAACAATAAATAAAACTACAAATCCTACGTCATGCAAGGAATATATTACATTTAATAAAAAACGCCTAAATTCTTATTAAAAAAAACAAACCAAATAGCGCAAAAATAGGGAAAAAATAAAACAGCCTATTTAACATCTGTCACGCACCTTTGCCAAGAGCGGCAACAGCGCAGCGTCATTGTGGTCCATCGATGGAGATTTTGTAAATACCTTACCACTATTTTAATTATTACAAATCACGTTACAAACAGTAAACTCAACACACATTATTACGACGATGAAGACGGTTAAATCTTTAAATTTCTCAATATGTCCACCACCAACTTGAATGCATAAACTTTAACGTCTTTCGATATTTGTTCTGACCCGTGCAAGATCTGTTTTTTTTGGTCTACCCTCCAGATATTCATAGGTGTTAGATCTGGCGACCTTGCTGGTCAATGGAAGGTCCGAAGCGTCTGATCCATTATTTTCCAAATATTTCACGTATTCGCGCTCTTACAGGCACAACTGAATGAGCAAGAGGTCCGTCCAGTTGATACCATATCCGAGGAAGTGCTTCCAGTGAGAGGTCACCCATGTACTCTACCACTGGTCTGTCCGAAGTTCCAGGAACTAGAGAACTAGTAGCTCTTCAGTTTGAGTGATAACGCGACCGCCCGTCGAACAAGCGCGACTATCTCAAATTCAATTTGTAAAAATTATGTCAATGTCAAATCGTTTATTCATGTAGGTATTTTCAATACACGTATGAATGTCATTTTTTTGGAATCTACCACCATTTCGGAAAGATGTTATAACAAAAAGGAAAAGAAACGGCGAAAGAAACTCCTCAACACATGTTTACAAAATACAATAATAATAATGCAATAAGTGCAAATTTATTAAGAGGAACATACTTGAGCGGAACTGACTGCGGATGGTGCTTTTTCTTTGATGTACACTTTTGACCCGCGCACTCACTGAACCTGTCCATTTGCTCGAGACTTGTCATTTTCTGCTACTTCACGTGTATTTAACTCATCTGCTCTGCGTATCGTTTTGTTTCTGTTAAGTTTTGTTATCTTGTTTTTATAGTTATTTTTAATGGCTGCTTTTACTAACGAGGAATACGCCGATATGTTGATGGCATACGGCAAAGCTGACGAGAATGGACTAAAAGCAAAAATAATTTACGAAGAGCGTTTTTCCAGTTGACGTCAACCTTATCGTCATACTTTTGAAACCACATTTAGACGCTAGGGAAACTGACAATTTAAATCGCCGTGGACCTGGAGTTGCCAGACAACGTAATGTTGATGATGACGAACGTATTCTGGAAGCCTTCAATGAAGATCCCACAGCCAGTATCCGCACTGTAGCGGAAACGTTAAATCTAAGCGCCTAGAAAGTGTGGTCTGCTCTTCATGCCTATGGAATGCACCCTTTTCATTACACTCCCGTGCAAAGTCTCGAAGAAAATGATTACCAAAGACGCGTTCAGTTTTGCCGCCTCTTGCTACATATGGATGTTGACAACTGCGACTTCTTAAAAAGTATCCTGTGGACGGATGAATCAAAATTTACGAGGGAAGGCATTGTAAATTTTTATAATTTGCATCGTTGGCCTCCAAAGGATCAAATCCCAAAAAAGAAAAGACTGGTAACATTCCAAAGAAAGTTTTCGGTAAATATTTGGGCAAGACTAATTGGCAATATCATTATTGGTCCACATTATTTACCAGACAATTTGAATGGAGACAATTACCAAAATTAATTAATAAATGATTTGCCCGAATTCATGGTTGGTGTTCCAAATATCGAAAATGAAGAACCAGTTGGTGTTCCAAATATCGAAAATGAAGAACCAGTCGAAAATGAAGTTGTTTTCCAACAAGATGGCTGCACGGTGCACTGGACATTAGCAGGGTATCCTCGATATTTCATTTCTCATCACTTGGATTGGCAGAAATGACTCTGTCGCATGGTCTGCAAGATCGCCGGATTTGAAACCGCTTGATTTTTATATCTGGGGCCCTGCTAAAGCTCTGGTGTGTACGGAAACACAAGAGAGCAATTAATAGAAAATATTGATAATGCATTTGTAATAATGAAGTAAAAAATTAAACTAAATCAGAACAAAACAGAAATGAGAAAAAGATGTTACACATGGACAACAACATGGACATCAATTTGAACAAGACTTACAATAAATGATTTAAAAATTAATTGTATTTTTTTTATCACAAAAAGACAAATTTTTGCTAAGTCACCTGATTATTTATGGTACAAGCTACATACCGATCAAGTGTATTAACAAGAGAAATTTTAAAAACATTTTTAAATCCCAATCTTTGTATTTTTTTATTATTTTTAACTTTTAAAGGTGAAGTTAATTTTTTTCTTTCCGATTTCTGGAAGTTTAACACGTTATTGTTATTTCATTTTGAATTGTTTGTTTGAAATTATCAAAAAAAGGGCAAAATGTTATTTAATTAGGAGCAAAAAGTCGCCAACACCTATCCAACATTCTCCTATGGCTACTCACCTTACAAACACCCTATACATATTTTCATAGTGTCTCCTGAACAACCACATCTGTACATATGTTAAAATAATTTAGTTTTTGTATTACTTCGGTTTATTTCCAAATTTAATCTTAATTAAAGAAGTCATTTGGTTTTTTCTAATGTTAATTGTGAAGTTGTGATAATATACTACGTTTATATTGTTTGTTGTAATTTTATAGTCGGTGAAATAGTATCTAAAATTTATGCGAGAATAATTGAAGCGGAAAGCTGTACATTATTTTAAAATATACTTGTTTTTAAGTGAGTGACTCAAGCGATAACGCTAGGCCAGGAACGCTGGCTTACAAGACGTCGGCTGGAACTTTTGCCAGGAATGAAGATCAAATATTAGAGTGGAAACTGAACATGACTTTAGCGATATTGACAATGAAGATGAAGATCCGCCTTTTGTGCCAGAAAGCCAATATGTTGAAGAAGACATAATTTCATGGAAGACGAACCAGAGTCAAACGTAGAAGGGCGAGAACAATCTGCTATAGTGGTTGAACGCCAACGATCTTCAGACGAGTCCCAAGAGTGTTATATAGATAAAAATGGAAATATATGGAGCAAACAAGAGCGTCCTAGGACATCACGTAGTGCTACTCATAACATAATTCGATTACCAGGCCGTATTATAATAACTACTTTAGTCTCTGGTACACTCTCTGGTACAGTCTCTGGTACAATATTAGTCTCTGGTACACTTTACTAACCAGAAACTCGCATTCTATCGTGCTAGTTCAAAAATACGACTAAGAACGAATTACAGGACACAAATGTAAACGAGATGAAAGCGTTAATCGGTTTAATGTACTATTTTATTAGATCTGAAAAGATTCCCAAATCCACACAATTGTTAAAAATTACTGCTAGGTAAGGGGCACCAATATCTACATATAATGTTATTCATTACTCTTACAGAAATCCCCCAGAATTCACCCGTTCCTTTCTTCTTTAATAATTTAAAAGTTTTAATAATTTCTATACTATTTGAATTCAAATCATATGCACCATTTATCAACAAATCCTTCTAAGAGCGTACAAGCAGCAGCCGGTGAGGATTGTAAAGTTCTCGTCAAGGAAGGAAAACGGTATGTTTTGAAAGTAATCTTCAAAAGCGTTTGCCACCTCGCTGTCAGAGGTGATTTTCCTTCCGTTATTAATGATTTCGTAGTTGCACTCACGTGAGCGTGTCGTACCGGTTTTATTGATGATAACATCCCACGAGGCTTATATTTTATTATCCGACTTAATAATTTTGTCCTTAATGTATAATGATTTTGCAGCAACAAAATCGTATTTTAATATTTTAGAATAAGTTCTTACGTGTTCAAGGATAATCTTACTAAGATATATTGTTTTTTATTATACAGTTCGTGGATACTGTTTGTTTCTACTAATGTAAATTCCCTTGGTAGCCCAATCGCTAAATTTACGTCTTCTATTATTGTCGATAGATTTCAATTTGAATACTTTATTGAATTCCTGATTAATATATATAGTTAAAAACAACATTATAATGGTTTATAGGGTCACTTTGACTACTTTTTCTAGAACTGTACCATTATAGAATATATTATCTAAATATGTAGCCGATGTAACAGTTATTCTAGTAGGTTCTTTAATTACGGGAATTAAATTAAAATATTTAAACTCGTCCAGGAACCTAATCGTTATTTACATCTGTACAAGTACGTGATATTAAAACTAATTCAAATTTTGGGGAAAACACAGAAATCACAGGGTGCTAGGTCGGGGCTATGTGCAGGACGGGTAACGAGTTGTACTTTTGCGGAAACTAAGAATGACTTTGTTTTGTTGGCCGTATGTGAAGAAGCATTGTCATGATGTAGGAGAACGCGGCTTTTTGGGCGTCTTTCGCGAACTTTTTGTAACACCCTGGTTAAAAAAATGGTAAAATACCACTCGGCGTTAACACTCTCAATAATTGCTCAAGCTCGCTTTACACGCGCGGAAAAGAAAGAAACATGGGAAAAAGTATGTTTCTGAAGCAACTGGAATCAAAACCGACACCAACTGACAACATACCTCTTCAGGACGGGTGACAGACGACGAATGGGAAGGAGGAAAACTGAAGAATTGGCAGAAAAAAAGGAGTTCTATAAAGTTTTGGATGAAAAATATTATCCCACTAATGTTATAAATGTAAATTTTGTGAAGATGATTTGTCTTTTCTTCATGCGCTAACCGTTGAACGGATCAAGATAAAACTTGGTACACAGATAGATCAGATCAAAGAAATTAATATAGAATTTTATTCCGATTGTAGGTTTCTTTGGGATGATGTACACTTTTTTAATTCGTTGTATTGTGCTCAAACTCAGTTTACAAATAAAAATATATTTTCAGTCACATTTACGGCCCTTAGCTATATCGAACCGAAGCGAGGGCATACATAATTCCTACATTTAACATGATATATGTAGTCGTAAGGTATACGTAGTGGTCTGTTTACATGAAATTCGACCAGATATCGCCACAGATTCACTGAAATCTAGCGTTTGGGGCTGTACTGTTGCTATAATATTCGCCACCGGAGGCTTTTGTGGTCCAGTTAGGGCGTCTGTACATTCGACACTGCTAACCAGAGGCCACTATAGTTCACGGTCGACCTTCGGAGAGCTCTTATAGCCAGATTAGCCCCTTCTACATCTGGGTGGCTATTAACTTCGATACCATCCTGCTTCACGGATGACAGGATTTCCCTACTAAATAGCGGGGCCCTTCCCTCACCAGGAGGCTCTAGTCCTTCTGAGCTCATGTTCGGGTGAAAGGATAATCTTGAAGCCCCCAGGTCCATCGCTAAAGTCGGCAGGGGGAACGCGGCGAAAGAAAGACCCATTAAACCTTGATATTTGCGTAGGAAGCCCAAACCTCTCGCACTGACACTGTCCTTCAGTCACCAAGATACTTGACCAGGTTGAAATATTCCATTCTTTCCTATCTCTCTGGTCAACTACAGCACACATAGTTTAAAGGAGATTTAAATAGCCATAATATGGACTTTGTATACAGATCCTGTACTAAGAATCTATTTAAGGAATTAACGAATCTGCCGTAATAGCACTAACACGAAAACAAAACATTACACAATTTACTAGAAACCGTAAAACAGTACCCCTGACAATAAAATAATGTGCGCAGAAGAGATAGAGCCCATAGTAAAGTTAACTTAATTATCGTAGGCATAATAAAATTAACAACTGACAGAGATATGGGCCATAGGACCGTAGCCTGAATACATAATTACCTATGGTAACAACAATAACATTCAAAATGACGAACGTTGAAGACATTAAATAGTGGAACCATGTAGCCCGGACCCGGTCTAATCCGGAGCCCCTTGCAATCCGAAATACTTATCAATGTTAATTATATTCGTATCTAAAAAACTTTATTTCTGTACCAAGTTTCATCAAAATCGGTTCTGTAGTTTGGGCGTGAAAAGGCAAGAAACAGTAGAGCTATTTTTGCATTTTTAATATTATATTAAGGATAATAACTAGAGATTTGCTGACTATGACTTTGGCCGGCTAGCCGATTAAGCCATGGTAAAAGGCTGACTGGTTGACTAGTTGCCGACTATTTGACGAGAACTATAATGGCCGGATAGTCGGTTTGCCGGTTAGCCAGCACATCCCTAATAATATTCGATTCTATTGATAATAATTGTGATACCAAACTATGTTTGATAGCAATTGACAGGTATATTTTTTTGAAAATCCCATTCTATTTTAGTAATCTATGGTAAAACGTCTATGGAAACTCAACGCCTGCTTAGGCTACCCGCCTTAATATTGCGATAATTAAAGTTGACAACAATAAGTTAATATAGAAACAATACCACAATACCGGCCGCACACCCACATTATTGACAATACTTTATTGACAATATTATATTAATATTATTTCAGATGTGGGCAGCCTTACTTTCAGGGTCTTAATCCTGCTATTTTTTTTTAACACCGATATAGTTCACGATGGATACGTCTATATTAATATTATAAAGCTGAAGAGTATGTTTGTTTGTTTGCACGCGCTAATCTCAGGAACTACTGGTCCGATTTGAAAAATTATTTCAGTGTTAGATAGCCCATTTATCGAAGAAGGCTATAGGCTATATATCATCACGTTAAGACCAATAGGAGCGAAGCACCAATGAAGACTGTTTCAAAATTAGGGGATTTTTTTTCTATTGAAAGATTCGCTTGCGTGCGCTGCGTAAACAGTTAAAGTTTTGCAAAAATCATGTATGACAAAAATGAAGTCGTGGGTTCTGTTCCACGTGGACGAAGTCGGAAGCTGCTTACAGTATAAAATAACGTCTGCCAGTCTAAACTAAGTTAATTTGTCAACTTGTTGAAATAGGTAGGTTATGCATAGTCGAATCTCCTCTATGGCCTCTATGGCGTCTATGGCATTCCACAGTTTAATGTTCCTGTTACGGAGAGGCACAGGATTCAGTTGTTATATAAAATGCCTAGTCTATTTTTTTATATCAATCATGATTGTTTTAATAGCCCTCTGAAGCACACTCCATCAAATATGTTTTCACCATTTTTATATTGAAGTTTTAGAGGGAAAAGAAGCTCTGAAAAGTGTGTTACTTGTTGTTTAAAGTTGTTAAAGGTTTTTTTTGTTCCTGAAATTTTCAAGCTAATTTAAAAAATATTTAACTTCTTATTGTGGTTCTCAAATGACACCATTTTTATAACTCAGCGAATTCAAACTTTAAGCGAAGAATATAAGGCTACTGTTGCATAACCTATTTAATTTTTTGTATAAAACTGTGTGACAATTTCTTTTATTAAGTAGTAAACAAAATCTCAAACAGTTCTTTTCAATATTTTACATAAATATAATATCAACTGCGTAAGATCATGTTGTCACTTGTCATTTGTTTATTTCATTATTTATAATTGCTGTACTGTTGTTTGTTATAATTTAACGATGTATATATACTTTATGTTTTAACTACCGGCATTTAATAATAATTAAAATTCTTGTGAAAATTTGCATGTTTGTAGGCGAGATAACTGCACAAATCATTATTGCATAACTCTACAGGTCTGGAAGGAAGTGTTTCTTACCTTATCTAAAACATGAATAATAAAAATAAATAAAGATAGTCTATGGTCCGTCATTAAGTGATTATATAATTTACTACCTTTTTCTCACGACTTGGACCTCGTTGTACAGTAAAACCGATAAGGTTGGATGAACCAATCACGACACATTATTTTGACACTTCCCCCCCACCCCCATGTTTACGGTTTGACTGATTTTTAGCATTATTTAACACGAAGTGAACCATAATTGTGTAAGTTATTTTAAAATCTATTTTGTCGTCGAATTTTCACAGACGTGGATATACGCAAAAACATAGACAAGATACAAAAAATCTATAAGAATATTACGAAGTGCCAGTATTGTTTTGTCAATTAAATATGCATATATTTATTCAAATAATATTTATATGATAGATAGTCCCTCTTATTTTGGTGAACCCACTTTTTATCATCCTCCTTCCCATTCGTATTCTGTCATCAGTACTATTATGTCAGCAGAGGAAGTATATCTGTTGACGCATCTCGATCTGGAGATCATTGGTAGGTATCATAATAGGAGCTGTGTGTTTCTACGAAGTACTGTGTCCCTTCGTTTTTATTTACCCTAATGTATTAAGCAACCTATTATGTCTTTCCTGGTAATATATTTGTGACCCTTAGTGTTGCCAAGTCCATAGGTGGCGATGACTTACCGTCAGGTGACCCGTCTGATCATGTATGAATTTATTCATATTATGAATTTATTCTTATACTTACATATTAACTAGGTAAGTATTGATTTTTTTTGTATAAAAACAGGTAATTTTTTTTTAAATACTTTTTTTAATTGTCGGGTCCCGGCAAATGCTTTACGAGGTGATAAAAAAAGTAGTCTATTAAATCTGCCTAATTCACCATGTCTCTGCGACACACATTTTCTAAATTAACATAATAATAAAACTGCATTATGCCCTGTTTACTACATCTGTAATTATATACAATCAGTTTAGACAATGCCGTTCACAAGCAACCGTAAAGGGATTTTGCATATTTATAATACACTAGAAAATTGTATTCAGATCTTTACTGATTGATTATTGAATTTATTAGCAAGCACAGTCCTTATAGTATGTTGACGGCAAAGACAGACAGTTGACGCATGAATTTAGTAAATATTTTCCCCCTATTTATCTCAAAATTATTCTGCAGTCATAATGTCAGCGCAATATAGGTCTGTGAATAAGGGATCGCCAGATCCGGATAGCTGGACGCCATTTTTAAAACAGGTATACATGCTTTTACTTTAGAGAAACTTAGTTAACTGTAATTACTACAAGATAAGTTTAAAATATTTAACCAGGGCCTGTCAAAGTGGCGCAAAATAGTAAAGGCCAACACTGTCCAGTGTTGGACACTGGACATCTACCGGCTGGTGGATGAAACCATAAAAAAATTATGCAATTAGTATATAAATACCGGACTGAGAACATGTTATTTACCAGGACCGCAATTTAGTGTAATAAAATTCCACTGGACACTGGAGTGTTGGACACTGGACATCTACCGACTGATGGATGAAACCAGAAAAAAATTGCAATTAGTATATAAATACCGGACTGAGAACATGTTATTTACCAGGAACGCAATTTAGTGCAATAAGATTCCACTTTCATCCTGAGAACCTAATCTATACCGTTCTGTAATTCAACTGGTTTGGTGGAAATTCCAATTTAATGTACGTCTCAATGCAGTTGCACATAAGCAGCGGGGTTTGGACACTATACTTCATGAATGGCCTCAGTGCCGGAGCACCCACCGTCCTCATACCGCAGATCAGGAGGGACTGGAACTCCACCATTATAGACGATGACCTGGCTTCATGGTTTTGTGAGTATTTTTTCCCTAAGATGGTCGAATTATGAGCTAAACTAGTCTTGGTCACTCATAACCATGGGGATACTGTGGAGAGAGAAAGAGGAGGTAGCGGAGGATACTACCACTCAGAGCTTCTCCACAATCCAATGATAGATTTTGGACAAGCTCTAATTTGTAGAAAGTTAAAAAATTTATGTAAATATACTAAATTAGTCTTTCCAAAGTATATTCGGCATTTAACCCAAGACTAACCTTAACTATCGTCCACAGATTCTGCACCAAACCTTTCAGCATTGCCTTGGCTGTTCTTCCTGCCTGCATTGTCTCAGTACATCGGCAGGAAGATCCCCTACCTGATCTGCTCCGTCGCAATGCTGACCCTTTTCACGTTGTTGTACTTCAGCTCAGCCTCTCACCACATCATGATCGCGCAGGTTATCCAAGGATTCGTCAATGCGGTCTCTGTTTCTGTTATATTTCACATAATCCCTGAATACTGTAGTCATAAAAATCGAAATTTCTACCTCAATATCCAGTGCACGTCTTTTTATTGGGGAATGTGGGTGTCCAATGCGATCGGGACCTTTTGTTACTGGAAGCACATAGCAGTTGTAGGTCTTATCTGCTCACTTTACTCAACTACTGTCAGTTTCTATCCTGATTCTCCGAGATGGTTGGCTAGTAAAGGAAAGTTCACGGAATGTGAAGAAGCACACAGATGGCTACGTGGATCTAGTAAAGAAGCAGAGACGGAACTGCAAGATCTTATGAAATCCCAAGCGGAATACATAAGAAATAAACAAAAAGTGTCATGTCCTGTCCTGATGGAGACTCTGGCCTGTAAACAGTTTTATGTGCCACTGTTTCTTGTGACGTTAGTTGGGCTCCAGTACAACGTCTCCGGAAAGTTCGTCTGCAGCATATATGCTATCGACATTTTACAAAAAATTACTAACAGCGAAAACGCAGCCTACACAGGAATGTTAGTTCTGGACGGCGTCACAGTAACTGGAATGTACTTAGGTTCTTTTGTGTCTAAATTCGTAAGATT
>DWJZ01002914.1:0-18181 GCA_018249125.1 Asbolis capucinus
CCAGACACACAGAACAAACATTCCTGCTCATCACAGAAAAGTTTGACCTGGGTGGGATTCGAACCCGTCGTGGGTTCACCCGGTTAACACCGGTTAACACCGGTTAAGTAGTCAGGTTCACTTACCACCAGACCAACCGGCCTGTCATGTCATGTCATGTGAAAGTGTGTGTTTGAGTATTTGTATGTTTGTCCGTCATTCACGTCGAAGCGGGCCGAAAGACTGACGTATTTTAATGTAAAGAAGATGGCCTGGAGAGTAACGTTGGCTACTTTTTATCAAAATTTGATACCAAAGCGGGCAGCGACACAGATGGTTCCTAGTAATACGAGTAAATGAAATACAAAATACGTATTTATATTGCTTTGTATTATTAAGTATATAGCTATTGGTGTATAATATAATATTGTATCTTTCTCTGTTATTACGATATTTCTGTATCTATAAAAAGATTGTTAATTCGTAATAATATATGTATGTATTATCGTAATAATATATGTATGTAATACGTTTAATAATATATGTATGTATTATCTTTAAAAGTACTCCCGGGTCCCCGGTATCGGATTTTTTGACCCCAGAATGAAATAAGACTAATAAAAACTTTATTATTTTGTTAAAAGAAATGTTAGTTTAGGACAGATCAGTCGCTCCCTGAATATTGCAATATCCTATTACAGGATTCTTGCATGCCACTAAATATTTTAAGTATTATCACTTCGCAAAACAATGTTACAATGAAGTATTCATCATATAACTTATATTTAAAGTATTACAAAAAACAGTATAGAAAATTTAACTTAGATTTAAAATAAGATTGTAAGATAACAAGTGACAACCCTAGAGGGGAGAGGTGGGCGAGAGGCGCACGCGACGTTCTCGGCACGCTTCCGGCAAGCCTCCTCTCCCCCCGAGCGGAACATTTTCAATTATCGTGACAATGTCATTATCTTCGCACTAACATACAGATCATAAATGTCACGTGCGTACAGATTATATACTATTTGAGTTATTGAGGTACGACAGTAACGCCATCTAGTATCCGGCCGTACACGCGTTTATGGGCTTTTTGACAGGTTTATATACGTTTACACACGGTGTACATAATTTTGTTTATTATCGTTTAAATAAAATATAGGTATTTATTGTGCGATGGTATTTTATCTTATAAGAGGCTTTTTATATATGCCTATGTATAAATAAATAATAAATATGTGTGTATGAAATCGGTTTTTTAACAATAACTCAATAACAGTAAGAATGAAAATTGTAAGACAGCTTTGTGGGTTTAGAAATTAGCTATGGTTTTATATACTGGGGTATGCAACAGTTTTTCATTTATTTTTAGAGATTATTGGTAATGTTATTTATTCATTTTATTTAGATTAAACTAGGGTTTACCCGCGGCACTGTTCGCGTGGTATGTTCATAAAATTAGCTCATTTGTTATTTCAGGCTACAATCTATCTCTGTACCAAATTCCAGTCAGATCCGTTCAGTAGTTTTTGCGTGAAGGAGTAACAAACATTTATCCATCCATCCATCCTCACAAGTAGTCGGTACTCAGCCTAAATGCTCGTTATTACATGCATAAAATTTGTCATTAACCTGCAAAAAACGAAAGGCCCGTTACTATTTATACTTATGTTTTCGTCACGAGAAAATAATCACATTCATGTTATCTCATAAGTAGTAACGTGAGAAGTGAAATTTAAACTACTTTTTAAATATTTTCTAACTAAAGTACCCGTTTACTAATAGCGTATCCTAGTAGTATTGTAAACGTGAAAGTTTGTATGATAGTTGAATGGATGTTTGTTACTCCTTCACGCGAAAACTACTGAACAGAACTGAATATAATTTTGCTCATATATAGATTATAGTGTGAAATAACACATACATAGGTTACTTTTTATCAATGTAATCACCATGCGGACGAGAACGGGTATAAAATATTATTTTAAATTATTCTCTGTTATTGTACATTGTTAATATTACTGTTTAAATGTATGTGCCTAAATGTCTACATCCAAAAACCTCAGTTGTATTCAGAATTTAGGCAAATGTTTTGTATAAACATATTATTCACGGCCTGCTATTTTATTTTATTTTCATGGCTCGGTCCGGGTCGCGACTTGCGACCCATCATTTGAAAGTCCCTGTTTTACATAATCCTTTTATGCATGAATACTAATCACTCATCTACAAGATTTGTAAATAAAAAAATACTTAATAAAATATGCATAGGTTAATAAAAGTTGTTTATAATTAAATATTTTAATCGATATCTCGATTGCTTTTCATTCGATGGTTTCTTGTTTGAAATCGAAAGTACATACGATATCAGGAAGGTATAAAGATACTAAGTATCTGAACATGTATTCGCGCGGGTGGGTGGTGTCTTGTTGTCGAAGAGAAAGGCAACACGGCACAACAACTCGTTAATGATTGTTTCTTTTTTACTGTAACGAGTACTCACGATTAATGACGAATATATTGTGACAAATAAATTCTTGGGATATTTGTAGGAAATATTAGTGCTACCATGTCACACGCGACACAATACTACATAACCCCTAGTATGTCAGCTGCCGGGCTCCGGCAGACAAAAAAGTTAAAAAAATACTAAAAATATATTATAACTGACATCACAGCGGATAATTTATTCTTGATTTAACGTATCATTCAGCTTGCGAGACCAAAAGTAATTATCACAAATTATAAATACACTAAAAACTCAATAAAATAGGCCGCGATTTGGTTACCAAAAAATCTATAAAGAAATTTGAACCTTACAGACAAACCAGCAACTGTACATCATGTCGTAATCTACTGGAAAGTTGAAACATATAATGTCAGTTTATATATTAGTCGTTATTACTATTAACTTCGCGTGACTCATAGGGCGTGGGTAGACGACAATAAGACTTACAGCAAAAACAGTCATTTTAAAACAATCACAAAGTAAGTCTGCGAATAATATGCAAGATGATAATTGCTGTTTCATTGACTTGCTGAGGAGTTACCATGTCTTTGTCTTGACGAGAAATAAAAAATATTTTCTCACGCTTTTAGTCATGACTGGCTTAAACTTACAAACGCAGAAGAATTAAATATTTTTTATAAAACTACGATAAGTTTATGACCTAATAAACTTTTTAATATGATAGATAAGTAGACATAAGTATTTATACTATTTACTATTTGAACTTATCAATAATTTTAGTTTTTATGTCCTTTATAGACTCTGGAACGGTGGGAGATACAGCACTGATGTCTTTAGCATCTTTGTTCAGAATTCTCCGAATTAGGTTTTCTTATATTGATCGGACACATAGTTGATAATTTAGTGCGTGGCGACGCGCTTCAGGAACAGCTAGTTAAAATAGACCTAAAAGACAAAACTAACTACTCTAGAACTGACAGCTTTCTAGCACAATATATCATATACACAGAGGAAACGATGCCAGCATTCTAGGTACTGCATCATAGGTACCGTTACACTTAAATGAATGAGTTCAAATAGTATAAAATAGTACCTGATATTAAGTAGCGATGAAGTCTTCGATGGTTAAGAGCATTAACTCAGTAAAAGCCTATTCATTTCATTCATTCATTCAAAAATGTACCCATTTTTACTAAATTACGCGAATGGAGGATGAAATTTGGCACAGTTAAAAGTTTACACGAAAATAGAGTGCAGAATTGGAAATGCAATAAATTACAAATTAAAAAGATTACACACACTACCATGCTTTTTGATAACTACATTTGGCAATAAAATTTATTTTGAAATTAAATTTCAGTTGCATTTTAACCAGAAGAAAGATTTATAGCAATTAACAAAAATATCAAGTGAGATTACTGTTTGAACACAATGATTTTCTGAAGCAAAGTCACGAGACACATCTAATTTAGTACTGCTTTATTTCTGAGTCAAGACAAGCTTGTTTTAATTCGGTTCTAAAGTAAGAAAGCGTCAAGTGGATTTGTGGCAATGCATCCATACACTTTCGCTGGAGAAAGGCAATCGTGCATTAAAAATCTTTGTTTTAACATCTGTCTTGCGCCAACGCTCAGTGCTAGATTAATCACTTAATATTTTATCTTTAGCATATCGTCGTTAGCGACACGCAAGACCCAGTTTTAGAACAGTATTGTTCGTACAGTTTGTGGTTTAAATTGTACCACGAATTATTCTTGACGAAGAGAGTGATTTGAAAAGCTGTGTTTGTAAAGTACGGGTTAACTATGAATTGAGTTGTATGTGGAATAGACAATATTAATATGTTTTTCTTTTTTAACATTTGTTTTTCTCCTACCTATCTACTACTACCTACCCTCACTTACATAGGTCTATATTTGTGTGGTTTTTAAAACTTTTAAACCCAACAGTTACGACATTTTTTAGACATAAATCATTGTAATGATTTTTTTATATTATTCGTTATTAATTTATAATGGAATGCAGGTACATGTAAAAAAGGTACATACCATGTAGGTACATGTAAAAAAGCTTATGATACCATGTACGCATGTGCATACGATGTTGTACGCATGTTAAACGATTGGTTCCTAAGACGAAATAAATGATTTTATTTTGAATTTGTACACAGCGCTATCTATAATACGAGAACTAATAATAACTATCGTGTATGAGTGTGTGTGCCGTTTTGTGTTAGTACGTGTAGGTACTTCAACAAACTTCAGCCAAGGCTATATTTGACCAGTTTTCTTCCTTGTAATGTTGGTACTTTAAGGCCCATGCATAGCGAGCCTTTTTGTTATTCTCAGAGAGCAATGGCTTCTTCCTTGCTTTACACCCTTTGAGGCCAGCTTCCTGAAGTCTTCGACGATTCATCCTGGCAGAAATTGTTTTGTTACTCTCAGCTGACAAGTCAGCAGCGAGCTCAGATTACTTTATTTTCCTATTTTTTAAGGAGTCCCTCACTAATTTCCGATCCACACGGTTACTGGTGATACGTTTGCGCCCAGTTCTGAGGATAGGTCTCGTGCGTACCGGTAGCAGCGAATCGCTCAATTTCAAGTTGGACCGCTCGGCACGAACACTTGACAGTTTTGGATATTTCAACTTGGCTTTTCTCTTGTTGGAGTAAAATTTGAATTTCTACACATTTTTTGAGAGACAGCTCGGGTTTTTTAGGCATTTTGTATCGAAATTTTTTCAACTCAACACAACACTGCGCTAGATCACGGTATGTGTACACAACGATGCGAAATAGGGAACTGAATAAATAAATATTGGAAATAACGAAAGGGATACCATGCTTTGCAACAGATGTGTTTTGGCCCTAAGTGGGTACACTATTGTTTTAAATCCTTTTTAAGATACCGCCTAAATCATATTTAAATAAAAGGTAATGTTAACTATTGCAAGTGTTGCGCACCTGCAAAATATACGGGGTGCTCCAAACTTTAGACCAAGGCTGTATGTGTGACAGTGCGTTTTTTATTTTATTTATTATTACTACTAAGATTTTCCCTCGTGTATTCTTACCGAAAACAATTAATTACTTACAGTGGAGATATATGGTCTGACCTAAATTGAAGTTGGACTCGCAACCTCTTTTTCATATGTCGAAGTTGAAACAAGAGCTGCATTGTGAGGGAAAAGAATAATTGTGGAATTGTTGTCAAATACACCACTCACACTAACACAAAGTCTTTGTATGTGTATCTAGTAATTTTTTATAGGTTTTTGTTATAAAGTTTTAGGTCACCTTAGGTTTAACGATATTATTATGTTAACATATGTATATAAGATAACGATTTTATTAGTACTATTGGCAACTGACATCATATTTTTAATAATTGTTGTATTTTTATATAAATTACCATTAGCACATAGATTTTTGTAACACTGTTGCGTTGGGGGTCACCTAGAGCATTTTTACATATAGAAAAACGACCCATCGAAAAGATTCCAGTGACAATAAGGTATAAGCGCCAATGACTTTCTTCAGTGCCTTATTCAACGACAAGCAGTGAAGGATCTACATATTAAAGGACTAATTTCCAGTATCCTGATGGATTATTATACTGATATATCTCCAACACCCTGGGAACCTTTCCCATCATCCTTTTTTATACATTCGTTAGCGCTCGATTTCGAAACCACCTGATATTAAGTAGCGACGTAGTTAGCCATCATTCATCACGATTTGTAAACAATTATTGCTAAACAGAACTTGGTAATATACCTATCTCTCTCTAAACACGCAGTAATTGCGAAGTAGTACAATGAATAATGACAATCGACATTTTTTTTAAGCTGCAACCAGGCGTTGGCAATACTTTGTGTGCGTACAGCCAAAGAGCTGGTTATTTCAGTTGTAATCAGCTTACTCAATACCGTCCATCGCGATCGGCCATCTTGCAACAGCCACCGCGTTAATGTTACAATATTACTTTACAACACTTGCATATTAGGAGTATAATGAGATATAAATTACGTTTATAACTAATGATGTAGATGACCAATTATTTAATAGGGTTTAGGTGCTTGTGTAAGCAGTTGTGGCAACGCTTTGAACAGCTTGGTTTAAAATTCTGCACCTCAAATTTCAAAGTTATATGCAAATTAGAAGTTAGTCACTATGGTGAAGGAAAACATCGCGAAGAAACCTAACTAATGATGTAGATGACCAATTATTTAATAGGGTTTAGGTGCCTGTAGAAGCAGTTATGGCGATGCTTTGAACAGCCTGGTTTAAAATTCTGCACGTACCTCTAATTTTCAAAGTTATATGCAAATTAGAAGTTAGTCATTTTGGTGAAGGAAAACATCGCGAAGAGACTTGCAATCCCTAAACTTCCCCATAAAGTCCTCGAAGATGTGTCAAGTCTACCAATCCGCACGTACCCAGTGTAGTGGACTATGGTATTCCTTGCGCTGTGATAGGAAACCCAAAACCAATAGTGGGACAGTTACGGGTAACAGTGATCACTTGAACAGAACATACATAATTATATTTTAACATTTTACGTGCACAAAAAATACGAAGCTAATAATGACGTCATAATCGGAAAAATCAGGTTGCTTTGTCCGAAATAAGATTTGATTTACGATTTCTACTCACAGATAAAACCATATTTGCAAAGTACAAAGTATATTTAAACTGTGACAGAACTCACAGTATATCTAATTTGCAAGGCCGCAGTCTTTCCATTCAATTGACAAAGTTTTTATTGTATGAAAATTGTCATGAACGTTGTTTGTGTTTTCCAAGATATAAATAGATCTATAAATAAACTGTGAACAGTAGCGTAACCGTTTGAACACTAGTCTCTCAAATGGGGGTTTTGACTTCGTATCCCGCACGCAACTTTAATTTTCAAAGTTATGTATGGATTAGAAGTTAATTATTACTTACTTCGGTGAAGTAAAACATCCCGAGAAAACCTACACCACAGAGTTCTCTACAAAGTTCTCCTTCGCATTGTGAGAGGAGACCTGAATCCAGCAGTTATGGATTTCAGAAAGTATAACGAAACCTTTTCTATTTCCAGGTTGATTTTGGTGAATACGAGATACTACATTAGTTACTATGGAGAGCTGGTTGGATGACGTGAAGCGAGTCAGGATTCCGCGTCCCAAGTTCGGGAGCAAGTACCCCGCAGAACCCCCTAAGGACTACTTGGACGAATGTGGAGGAGACAAGCAGAGACATCATGATAAAGACCTCACAAAAGCCACAGAGGAGCTTCGAAGATCACTACAAGAGAAACTATGATATCTTATATTTTAGTATTATCGTGTTAGAGGTAAAATAAAACGTTAAAGTTAGATTAGACACCATTCTTATTGCCGAATATCTGTGCCACGTTTCACTGAACAAATATAATGCCTGACTATCAAATTGGATTCTAGGTTGAAGAAATATTCAGTATGTAACCCATAGAAGTGATTAACAGTTGGCTCTTACGTCTGTTTGGTCTTGTTTGGATAACATCTAAGGTTCAATAGAGATACACCTATGAGGTAATAGAGTTTATATAACACAATTTTTTTTCATTATTCAAAAATAGAAAACAGTATTAAATTGAGTCTTAAGTGCACTATTTTCAACTGACAATAAAATTATAGATGTATTTAGTTTAAATTTTAAAACGTAATTTAAATGTTACAAAGTGGATTTTAACATGATATGTTACAATAATATCTATTATATAAGTGATTCACATTTTAGACTGATTTAAGTAATTCATTTAAGTTAATTACATGTATGATTAAACACTTATTTTATACAATTTGATGTATTTTACTAAGCGATTTTCTTCGACACGATAATACACATTCATACATATACATAGTTCTTTAAGACAAAACCTATACTTCTTTGTATATCTCACTAATATTATAAATGCGAAAGTTTGTGAGGATGGATAGATGGGTAATGTTTGTTACTTTGTCACACAAAAACTACTGAACGGATCTGAATTAAATCTAGCACAGTAATAGATAATAGACAGCTACTTTTTATCAATAAACGTTCGTAAAACCGCGGACAGAAACCAGTATTAGTATATACGAATAAATAAGGATGTACAAAGTTGGTTACTTATAAGAGAAAAGTATAATAAGATGTTATCATGGTCAAAGGTTTCCCGAATTCCATTAATCAACGTTGACATCCCTGGTCTGTTCACGGATATTGCCTCTTTAGACAGAATCGCGAGGGAACATCTGAAATTGCTTCTGACAGTCAAACTTGATCGAGTTATGAATTCCAGGCCACAAATAGAAAAGGGAAATATTCGCATTTTGTTAAACAATGTACAGTTCAAAATATCCGAGCGACTACAAATATTTATAAAGACAATATTCGTTTCAAAATTTATTACAATACAATAATTATTAATAATGTATTAATTTTATTTATAAGAGTACCTTATGGTTTTATTATTGGTTAAAATTATATTGATTTAAAAGTAACTAGCATGCGTGATATGTTGGAAAAGTATCCTATGTGTTATTCCAGACTAAAGTCTATCTCTGTCTCTCCAAATTTAATTTACATTTCTTCAGTACTTTTTGCGTGAAAAATTAATCTATCTATGCCTCCTCACAAACTTTCACTTATAATATTAGTTGGATTTATTAGTTGGAATTATGGATTTTAAAGTTAAAATTATATTTCCCGTCTATGATACGATAGAACAAGAGCATTATATGTGTCAGGCGACCGCTGCACAACAACTCTATATACTGTCCAAATCGGGTTAATACAGTTGAATACTGCAAATCAAATCTGTCTGTCCTAGCGGGTAAGATGGCCGTTTCTGACTGACGTTGAGGGTCTGGAATGGTGCGTAAACTATTCATAAACCATTCATTCGTTGATTAATTCGTTCGATTGCATTCATTCAGTAATTCATTCATTCTTAACTATCCTCTGAGGACTTATGTAAACAAAACCCTTAGACGAATGTTACAATCTTAATTTAATTCACAAAGTCCCATCTTGATTGGATTGCAATGAAAATAGCTGGGTAAGTGACCTGGCGGAGAGCCAGAGGTATGCCAGCAAACGGATTCCCCATTCCCCTGCGCCATTCAACTTGATTCGAATAACTGAACTTCACTACATCATATTTCCCTCGCACGAAAATTCCAAACTTCATCTTGTCAAGAACAACTTCGGATCAAAACTACAACAACTACGGTAAGATTAATTTCGCTTCTACACAACTTTAAAATTAAGCAGGTGAATACAGTATCGCTGGCAAACATTTTCTTGAACTTAATCACGTGAAGTGTCGAAGAATGGCTTCTCGATCAAGCGGTTCAGAGTTTCGCGTCGATAGACTGATCCGAAAAGTTAGACTGCATCGTCAATGACCGTCAGATGGTGTCGTAAGCTAACTTATTGAATGTAAAATAACATGCGAAAAGTGGATGAGTAAACGATACAAGCCAAAAAATCACAAGCACTAACGTTTTCACAGGTTATTTAGACCATATTAAATAGTTGATTAAATAAAATTTAAGTGGCACAAACAACGCTGACTTGCAATTGAGTTTATACTTTAAGGAGTCAAACGAGCAGATGACCTGATGGTAAGACATGACCTGATGGTAAGATTACCTGATGGTAAGACATCACCGTCTATATTATCAACAAAGGCTTAAACCAATGCAATTTCAGCCTAAAAGGAAGGAAGGAAGAGATGTGCAAACGTGAGGAAGACAAAAAGAGCAACATACATCCTTGAAGAAGCCGAACTTAATTATGACACAAAGCGGTTGAGATGAGATGAGAGATGTATCAGAAGGAGATTATCACTTGCGACGGTGAAGGAAATATTTGCTACAGTGAGGAAACCTGCACTCTTAAAAATTCTCCAAAAAGTTCTCAAAGAAGTCCACCATTCCACACTAGGTGGACTAAAATAGCCTGTATCAATCACATTGTGAGCGGAGTTCTGAGTCCAGTATTAGGAGAGTTATGGGTTACAGTGATGATGATGCGTACCAGAAGATTGAGAAGGAAAATAGGTAAAGATTAAAACAACGTAGATATAACGTAAAATTTTGGAAATACCTAAACTGTGGTTGCAATTAAAGAAATGGTTCTAAGCCAAGTCAGCTCGTACATTATTTTTTTCTGCATAATTTTAGCGCCTAAAACTGTTACGACACAGATTATGTAATCTTTATGAATTTCATCCAGGTCACGTGAAATAAATCTATTTTTAATACGCTAACGAGATATTGTGTCGGGCAAGTTACAATGTAACGAATTCCAGAATTTTCCAGACGTTTTTTTCTTCTATCTACAGCTCGCGGCAAATGTTTATTTTATAAGAAATATATATTTATATTTCAAAGAAAATAATTTTCTTGCACTACGAAAATTTTATAAAATCTTCCACAGAATTTAATAAAAGAGAAGCTTACTTTGATTTCGTAACAAAATTTCGTTATATAGTTTCATGGTATCTATAGGATGTTCTGAAAACTGAAAATTTGCCGAGTAACTAGAATCTAATTTAAACTTTCATTTTTAGGAATCCGTAGTCGATTAGTAACCCTCATAGCTTCGTCCTATCTATCCATCTATTTGCATGAATATGCGAAGATGGATGAGGATCAATCCATCCATTCTGTACTCGCTGTAATTTGGCATGGATATACTAGATACACATAAATACGTACCGATAATGTCTGCGATAAAACCTTGAAAGTGTGACGTATCTCCTTCCCATTCAAAAGAAGTGGTTGCTATTGGATATATTTAATGTAAATATAATTATCATTACTATCGCAAAAATTAAGTATTATTATAAAATAACTTAATAACGAGGTTGCAATATAACATATAAATATTAATCCACCCACAGCCCACTACTGAGCACGGGTCTCTCCACACTGAGGAGGTATAGTGCATACTCCACCACACAGCTCCAATGCGGATTGGTGGAGAGTAAATAAGTACGAATATACTACTTGTAAGTAAATACCATAAATATACTACTTGTAAGGAAATCTCGCTCTACATTGCACTCAGTCCGAAACGCACGGAGCAGGTTTTTCTTTACACACATTTAAAACACACGGGTACTCACGATTTATATGTACAGATATTTTAGTATTACGGATTACGTTTAAGACAAGACATAAATATTAGTATACTAATAAATAAGTCGTAAGTATGTGGTTGGGTAAAAAGTTTGTCAACATAACATATAAAATATAATTTATTTATATATAAAAAATAACTTACAGTGTCGTCGAAGTGTTGCGTATGTAGCGCAGTGGTGCTCCCTTCTCTCGAATTGCACGGTGAGGAGTGTCGCCTGGACCGACGGCCCTCTTCGTCGTACTCCTGTCCACAATTACATCGACATTATTATACACATCACTATGATAATATATTTTACAAACTCAATAAAAAACATACACTTAAACAGCCTAAAAGATCATGCCACAGCACACATGCAAAGTAACAAAGAAAGCTCTGACATACTAAATATTGAGTAAATTATAACTTCAAGTTTGATAGAATTACGAGTAAATAGCGCAGGTTTGAAGCTGAGTGAAATCGCGGTGAAACTGCAGGGAGAGGGTTTGCCAAGTTAGTCCGATACAATTGATTTATCGGGCTATTTCTGTCATGGCCAAGATAGGTCTGTAGTGAATTTAATATCCATCACATTATAGAAACTACAATAGTACAAATATTTTGCTTATCACAGTTTGAAAAAAGACTTATAACCAGCTTCGAAAAAGGAACAGGTTTCTCATATTCAACCGTATATAATTATATTTATATGTATATTTTTTTTTGTGTATTCGCGGATAACTCCGTCGTTTATGATCCGATTTTGATGACTCTTTTTTCGTTGAAAAGGTAATATTCCAAGAGTGGTTTCGTTATAAGGAAATGAGGATCTCACGATTTGTTGTCTGCTGATGTAATCTGGATTCGATTTTTTTTTCAAATGAATTATATCACGCGTTATTAGGTTGTATATAGTATGGAATGGAATATAAATTTCCAATTTTCCCGAAAAGTGGCTATATTCGATGACAATTGTATAATTTATATAAAAACTTGTATTTAAGGTTTTCTTATTTTTAATTTATTTTAAAATAATACAACTAAGGTTGGAACAAACCAACAATATTCGAAATATCATATTAAAATTGGGTATAATTGTTTTTAACACAAAATATTAAATTTTTAAAATGTAACAAATTGTATACGCAACGTCAGAAATGTACCTGCATATGTATCACAAATAAGTATAAAATATTTTTAAATATAAAAAAAATATTTTTAAATATATATATTTAAAAATTTAAAAAAATATTTTTAAATATATATACATATTTTTTTTTTTTTTTTTTAATATTTTCAAGGGTAATCATTAAGATGAAAACTAATCATTATAAAATGATCATTATTTAGAAAAAAATAAGATTGCATTTATGAGATATTAACGGCCGGTCACGTTGGGGAATACGATCGATTTGTTTGCGATAAGTACTCAACCTTTAGCCTCAGAGCGCGAATTTAAGTCCTAAGCTGTGCGAAAATAAAACACAGGATACTTCTATTCTTTATATTACTCTCTTAAGCACTCTGTTGCCTGGTTAGTATGCTACTACCTCATGTCTGAGAAGCAAGGAGGCCCAGATACGATATCCAGCTCCTCCCCTTTTGCTTCCCAGCAAAACCAATGCTTTCTTTTCCTTTTCTTATTATAAGCGAATGTTTAAATTTGAGTAAAATGTATTTCATTAGAAGCTTATTACTTTTGCCTAGTAATTAATCTTGACCAAAGATAATATACCTACCTAAGAAACTTGTTTTTAAAGCAAAGTCCTCAACCAGGACAATATAATGTACATTACAACAATATATGATGTATAATATAAATATTTATAGTCGCAAACTATTAAGACTATTCGATAGATAAATTTGTCCACTTCTACATTGTGCGAGCAACGTCTATAACGTAACAAATGAAAGCGCCTGACACAAATGTGATAGCAAATTTATATCTTTGTGAAATGTCTCAGTAAAAACAGAATTCCTAGGTTTAAAAGTACCCAATCTGTACATAATAGGGACCGCACGGGGCTTCCTCCACGTAGTAATCTAAAAATAGCCTATAATAGCATATGGGCTATTAATAAATTTCAGACAACAATAGATACATCTCAGTCCCAATTTCCTTTGGATTCGTTCAGTAGTTCTTGCGTGAAAGAGGAATTACCGTCCATCCATCCACATTTCGCATTTACCATATTAGTAGGTTTTGTAATAAGATTTTTTTTGTTGGTCATTTATTATTAAGATTTGCACGGATGTGCCAGCATCTATCTGCCTTTTTTATCTAAACAATTCATATATGGTCTAGATATTACTTTAAACCCACAGAATTCAGTTCAAAGCGTACAGACCTAGGGCGTACCGATGGGAAGCCGAAGGAAGGCTATGGGTAATGGATCTATCTATAGCTATCTATCTAATGTAATCTATAGCTCTAGTGGTAGTGGCTACACTGATGGCCCACTACTTCCCACGTACTAAGGAGGCCTAGAACATACTTGACGTCCCTGCCCCAATGCGGAGTGGTGCAAGGATTATTGGCCAACCCAAGTGTCAAAAGTTTTTATGCCGTCCAAGGCTTCGTCGTGACTAAATAATTTCTATCTGGCTATTACAAACGGGACAGATTTACGTGACCTTTGAAACACGTAAGGTCATAAAATTTTTGCCTAGCAAGCACCCATTTACTTAATATTTAAGCGTGATACTTCCCAAGTCAATTTGTACGACATTCCAATATTCTCAATTTTACTCAGTGTTGTCATTGCATCTTCATTCGCTAACAAATTGTTATTTTATTCATGAAGCTCTGTTAAAGTCCTGTTGAAAAGCTTATTTTCATTTCAATACTTATCTTATTGAAATTATTCAACATATGTAGATAAAGAAATGTCTAATATAACGCAACTGACACAAAAACAAATAATAGATCTGAATTAAAAAAAGAAAAAATTCGAGAAAGTCCGTAAGTCTTATACGTGAACCTATTAAACTCTGTTTGAAAATATTTTTCCATTCAAATTCATTAGAATCTAAGTTACTGTCTGTAGGGTAGTAGAGGGCTAGACGGTGCGTTGTACCGGAACCCTCAAGGTCTTGGAGCCCTCGGAACCTGATCAGCAAACTGTAAATTGAACCAGTGAAAAATTCTCCCTCTTTCGGAATATTGTGTCAAACTGTTGTTTATTGAGAATAGATTTTATCCCGAATTTAGATTCTCCTGGAATTATTTGGGCGTTTATATATTTGTATCTAAATCAGTAGTCACTCCTTCAAATAAAACCTACTAAACAGAAGTGAATACAGAAAGGCACAGAGATGTATTCTTTGTAGAATAACACGGGGTTATCGGTGTATCTAGAATAACACGGGTTTTTTTTATCAATACATCACGCGGGTGAAGCTGCGGACGGAACTTTATATGGCTTATATATTCATATGGCTTCAATCAACTGCAGGGCACAGGTCGGTTAATAAAATGAGTATTATATGCTATTATTCAGTTAAGTATTTATGTATTACGTAGGAATCACGACCTTTATTCTTGTAAAAACTTTTATTTATCTGTCCCATTATATATAATAAAATTTTAAATTTAATTTCGACACATTTTATAGTATCCTTAACTGTAGTGTTACGTGGTTAAGGGACTGTGAATTTAATCTATTCTCTATGTCACAAGCAAGCAAACGAGCAGACATATTACTTTATGGTATGGTGGACATTAGACCGTTGGTGATGGACCTGCACGTACATGGAAGTCAAAGAAAAAAGGAAACTAACTGTACACTTAGGGCAGGGCAGGAATGACGAGGCACACCTAAGCATATCGCCAGGACGAGTACCAGAAGAAGAATTGGAAGGAGAATGAAAAGGACGGGGAAAATCATAAAAAATATTATGTAATAAAGCTGATCTAATTACAAACTTGGAAGGTCTACATTTTATTTCGTAAGACCTTAGAAAAAAAAACACTGCATACCCAATTGTTTAGGAACGTAATCTATTTAATAGTTAAGGCGTTCTTTCATGAAAAAATCGTTAGTATGAAACTCTATGACATAAATATTTTATCGATTCTTTTCTCTTTAGAATCTAACGTCATTCACATATCATTAGCGTTAACACATGTGGAGCAGAATTATTCATCACATATCATGTACTTAACCCTGCTATATCACCGCTTAGACGTATACAAATTTTGTTCTAAGGAACGATTTAATTAACCCTTAACGACTCAGCTGTTAGTCCGTATTCCTTCTTGAATTATAGGTACGTAGTTCCCGTTTCCCATTCTGCACTATTAATAACTAAGTTCCTAGTACTGTCTAGAACAACTTGGAACATAGTATTTGATACGAAGGTTGTATGGACCAACGACGGTTATAAATGTGGCGTTCCATCACGACTGGTAGCAATATATCTCTGGCCACAAATAGGATTACAGCTGTATTTGAGGTTGGTTACAGATGTTCATAGATTGCCATTCTCTATGCCATTCAACATTAGAAACTAGTTGGCTGTCAGCCAGTACGTTCTTTCTTCTCTCACTCTTCTTTCTTGATGTTGCTGACGGCCACGTTTTACTCTAGCCAATATAGCTGACATGTTTGTCGGATTAACGCAATCATATTATAACTACAGATCGCTCCTACCCAACTATACTAATTGATACACTTATTTAGTCTGACGATGGTTGTCGCTGAGAGGAGTCGAGATTTTTGTCTAATGCCAAATTACGTATTAAATTGGGTAAAAACTATAAAACTAAATAAAAATGGAGTAATATTCGAAATTTAAATACAAAATAAATTTAAATTTCATGAAATAGTATACCATGTAATGAATATTAAAATATTATTAAATAAAGCCAATTTTTTTATTCTCTTGTGTCTCAACGTCATAGAATAATCATTAAAAAGTGTAATCGTAGGAACAATTGTAGATCGTTTGACGTACTCGTAAGTTTGACAATATAGCGTCGAAAATAACGTCTGAAAGCGGATCAAAAACTGAAGGCCCAAATATTAGACGGTAGCTTATACATATATGGTTATAATATCATTGGAGCAACTCGGTAAAAGTATTTCGAACTTTTAATGGGACGGCGTGTTCAGTGCAATTTTTCCGTTTAACTAGAATCAATCTTCGCCTATTATTTTTTCGCCTGATATTCAACGATTTTATCCAATTATTTAGCGTCTACCAAAAGAATAACATTAAATGGTCTTATTGATTACTGTGGTAATGGTTCTTGAGTTACACAAAATAAAAATAAATAAAATCTCATTGTGTGACAGAAACATACAAAATATAATTAAACGTAACAGCGAACACCCATAAGCTGATAACAAACAAGCCTGCCCCGCATCAGGAATCCAATCTGGGACCCCTCACCTCCATGACAGAGTTACAGCTAACTAGGATACTGGGCCTATTAATTTTGATAAAGATGGTCAAATATTATATATATATATATATGGTCATATACATATGTATATATAAAGATTAGAAACAGGATAGCAAAGTAACTATTTTGTTAACTTAACTTTATATAATTCACTAGCTATTATCCTCTTGTTTTAGTTACATTTAATCTTAAAATCTAATTATTTTGACTGCATTCGACTCAATCAACGAATAATAAAGTCAATTTATAGCGCACCAAAACGTTTACGGGTAGTAAAAACAGCCTTCGTCCGTGATTCATTTCAGATTTTCGATAAGACCCTTCAGCATTCAGCGTAGTTTTCATTTAATACAGGTCTACGACCTTATATTTTCTGCTATGAAATTATTTTAACTGTTTATATTAAAATTAAGAACGTTTATTTCGTTACAAGTTCTATAACCCTTTAGATCTGATCTTTCCTCTGTATACTTTAAATAAAAAACTATGATTTGAAAATATAGCATAGCAAGTTTATTTCGTCGTAGGAGCCAAAATTAAAATTTTACAATACAAAGATCCTACATAAGTTATAAATATGTATGTATAGGTATGTTTATGATTTCGTTCAAAAATATGTATACGGAATTGTTTTACCGGGATACGTCACAGGTGTCTAAATTTCAACCGTTATATACTTTTGAAATTATTACAGATTTTATTCTACAACACCTACTAACATATATGACATTATGTACTAAAGTAGTAATTTGATATAGTGCTACAACTAAGCAATAACTAAAATCAACTACGTAGTGATATTGAAGTCAGACCGAGATGTCTCTAAGGCGTTCGTAGCGTGCGAGGTAAACACATAAATCTTCGATCCAGAATTTTCTACTTATCTACTTTTACAGATTATTTACTGCCGAGGCTGTCGTCAAAATGAAACAACTACAGACAGTATTACAAGTATCTAATGAGGTTATACTACGGTCTCTTAACACAGTATTGTTTTAGACATACGGCTCTACACAAAAAGGAATCCACACTAATAATAAAAGAAAAGATTTTTGTATGTTTGTAACGAATAAACTCAAAAAGTCCTGATCCGATATCAAAAATTTTTTCATCATTAGAATGCTACATTATCACTGAGTGACATAGGCTATATTAATATCTAGAAAAAAAACAGGGATTCTTACTAAAA
>DWJZ01002915.1:0-18180 GCA_018249125.1 Asbolis capucinus
TGCTGAGCTATATTTTAAATTGTACAACCTAGTAGAATACAATGGTACAGTTCATCAGCAAATAGTTACAAATTAAAAACTAAAAGATAAAGTCCAAGCTGTCTGGAACAGGTTACATTATAACTAATTATATAATATGGGCAGTCCGTTTGTTACATGGTATAGATTAATCTTTATATTAACGTGTGAACTAAAAAGTATTCCTTGTTATAAACATCATACGGACGGCGGCATTTGATAATTGTGACATATTATTTTTAAAGAGAAAAAGTGCAAAAAAACAAATGTTTTAATTAAAATTTAATTAAAAAACATTAATAATCGGAAAAATTATTCACCCTACCATTAATTAGACTCATACTTTAGTTTGACAATTTCATAACAATCTATAACAAATATCCTTTTAACACATTGAATTATAATTGATTTTCTCTAGTATAATTGAATACATCAGCATGTAGTACCTGCGATAGTGTCTCGCGAAAGGCGCCAGGCCGCAGTCCCCGCGGCGAGCTGCGTTGGGCAACGCACGGAGCAACCGCCACCACAGCGCGCGTAGCCGCGAGTGTGTCGCCGGCGCCCGGGACAAGAACCGACCTATTAACGCCTGAGGAAGAAAAAGAAATCGAATCGTGGCCGAGTTATAGAGGGCGGTAGTAAGGAGCGCAGAATCAAACCAGACTAATACAGCGCATTATAATTAATTTAAGTAATTAATTTCATTATGGTTTTTATTTTTTGTTAAAGTAATAAAAATTGGAGGTGCTGCATAATAATTGACTTTCAAATTGGGTGGGAGACGAAACAAACAAATGTTTATTGCAGCGGCACCTGGTGAGTTTCCATCGTTATACATATATAAGAACATGCACTAATCAAACCAGAACACATCACTAAAAAGCGCATAAAACTCAGACTAGTCATTTTAACGTCGGAGGTAAAAAGGAGTAAAATATATTACGCACTCTTCCTTTCCTAACAGTCAGCATCTGTTGTAATCTGTCATTGTGTAGTAACCCGAGGAACATCTTGTTGAGCAGATCATCCTTGTCCTCATCCAGCAAATTCTTTACTGGAGGTGGCTTCTGGCTTACAGCTAGGTTTACCACCTAATGGAAATCAAATTTATTACATTAGTTTTATTAATCAGAATAGGTACAAAAAACTATTAATAGATTAGCGCGAACAAGCGCACAATCGACAAACGTACTAAAACCAAATATCTACAAAGTACAGAGGGCAAAGAGTACTAGTGAGACAAATGCAAAATGACAAACGCAAAAACCTTAAAGAACAGGAAATTTTAAAAGTACAGTCAGCAATAACGTCTGTTACAAGACAGTGTCCCCGGCCGAGCACTCGGCCTATGAATATGAATATTATGGCACCTATGAATATTGTAGTTTTTACATTTTCTGTCCATCCAGCTCCCTCTGCATAGTATCAGTTTCCTTTTTCGTCGCTTTACTCATTACAAATGAGTGACCCAGAAGCAGTATTTACAAACATACAATACCAAATATCTTCATTTTACACACATTTTCATTATACATATGTATATAATGAAATAACGATATAATGATACCAATACTATAAATACGGATATTTGTGACGATGGATGGATGAATGCATGTTACTCTTTCATGTACAAACTACTGAACGAATCTGAATGAAATTTGGCACAGAGATAGATTAAAATTTGGAGTGACATATAGTATATTTTATATCACCACACCACGCGACCGAAGCCGCGGACAAATATTAGTAAGATAATAAACATACCTGCCGCTTATCAACGCATTCACTTTTAGGACTCTCCTGCTTTCGTCGCTGCACCGACTCAATGTTCCGCAGAAACAGATTGGAATCCTCTTCTTGTTCATTCTCCAACGCCTCTTTTTGAGCGGCCTCCAACTGTTTTTGTTTCTCTTCTCTCTCCTAACAAAATATGAATAAATTAATTAACAATTTACAGCAGAAATTGTACTATGTTAAGCAATACGGTCACCTTTTGTACCTCATATGTATTTAGTTAGTGGACTCCATATTCTGTTTTTCTGTATACAATAAAATAAAAAAAATTGTTGATGTTATTATTTTTGTAAATTGTATATATATTAATCAATATTTTGAACCACCGTCCCCCTCTGTAAAGCATATTAAGTACAAGACCCCTCCAATTTCCCAGAGAGATAAACAATTTCAATGCAAACACTGTCCTAGTTTTAAACAAGTAGCCCATTAAAAATTAGATTGATAAAAGCGGTGTTACTGACTCACATGGAAGTTATCAAAGTAGATTTTGTTTTTTAAACCAATTAAAGCATAATATATAAAATATTACCTTCAATATGAGTGCATTGGAGATCGCGAGTGGGTCATTCAACTCCTCGAGCCTCAGCAGGATGAGGTACAATGCTTCAATGTCTAGCAGAAGTTGTTTCGTCCGCTTCAATTCCCTCGGCACCTGCAACACAATTATTTTGTTAATAAAATTATCCACTCCAATTACAGTTCTCCACTACAATCACAATTTTATACTCCAATTACAGCTATCAAACCTCAATTATAGTTTAGCGAAGGCGAGATCTCCCGCCAGGCGAGGTGTGATGCCTGGGTAGCGGCCGAGCTCCAACAGTTGTTAGTCGGAACTTGTATATACGCTAACGATACAGAAAACTCCAAAAGCGTCATTCAGATTTTGTCGTAACGTCGTCGCATAACGTGTTGTGCGATAACGCCATACACAATTATCCAATCACAGTTATCCAACCGTATCCCGCACAGTTTTTAATACGTTATTAATACTCGAATGACCCCAAACTTCAAACCCACGAGTAGTCGAGGGGCCATTAATGAATAACATGGGTTACAATGATGTCACATCCTTACCTCAGCTGGGTTGGTTGTGCTAGCAACACTGGGAGCACGAGAAGCTCTCCCTGATGGGGGTTCCCCAGCAACCACCTCCACATCTATTATCTTCCGAGGTGCTGTCACGCTACCACACTGAAACAACATTAGCAACACTAAACAAAATGTTTGGCATGTTATGCACTCTAAATTGACAACTTTTCGAAATTATAGTGACTAAAACTAGGAAGAGTATTTATGATACCTAAACATGTGACACTGACCCAATCACAGAGTATGGTTCAGTAAAACTTCAATTACCTGCAGCTTGCCGAGTGAGTTCTCAAACTGTGCCGGCACATAAGTCCTTTGTGGCTCCTCACTCGTAGAATTATGCCTGTGTGAGTTGCGTCTCTCTCTTGCTGTATCTTGTTTAGCAACCGCTGTGAAAAAATAAAAAAAAAACAATAAACATTATACGGATCCTTTTTAAACCTACATATTATTGAATATCTTGACCTGTCATGTGGCTCCAAAAGTAGCTTAAATTTCTATTATATCAATTTGTATATAAGGTTTAAAAATGCTCTGTAACTGTTAACTACAAAAAGCTGTTCACAATATCCTTGTTTACTTTGTTGTATGTTAGAATTACATTTATTCTCCATTTTTTACTTATTAAAACCAAAGAGCAGGATGTCCTTACTAATATAATAAACACTCATGACTTCTGAAGTAATCAGGGGATAAATAATATTAACGACTTTAAACTCACCACTATAGAAGGGGTGGTTCTGTTGGTTGGCTTTATGCGCCTCCTTAACGCCCTCCTTTTCTTTACACGCCTGCCGTTCTAAAAATACCTGAAAAACCACAAGTAAATAACATATAACAGTCATGCAAATAACAATCATTAACCTTTTGTGTATGCAATTATGCCAGGTTGGTGTTAAGGTCATTGAAAGAAAATTCACCAGCTGATGTGACTATATTATGAGTACACGTTAATTTGGTATACAGAATGAAGTGAGACTGTAGTACAATGTCTTGAGTGAGTGCTCTTGCTGAAGATTAACGCTGCAGATATTGTTATAGAATTAGAATATTAGAAATCTTGTTATAAAATAGATTACACAATTAATGTAAATTCAAAGATATACTTCGATTAGTAGTAAGTTATATCTTCTAACCGTGTAATAGAAGTCATGTATATAGGGTGTTCCGGTATTGAGTTGCAACATTTGTATGTTGATGAGCCATTGCTTCTCGCGTGACGTCATCAGCCCCGCATACTCGTCCGTGTCGCTACAGAGACTACTGTCATCACCATTCGAATGTCTGGAACATAGGACATATTTTAATTAATAATCCCACAATTATCCATGCAAATTCTCTAATTAAGCAAATTCCTTTTTCTATTTAACAAATTCATTTTAGACATTTTGGATTGCATTAATGATACAATTTCAGTTTGTAACGTAAAATCGGAAGTTAAGGACTCTTAAAAATTACTTGTTTATTTATTATTGATACTGTATTGTATTATTACGAAATTATAAATTATGAGGCTTTAAAATCATAGAACGAGACGAGTGAAGTAATATTTCAACAAAACGAATACCTGTTAGAATTTACAAAAGTCCCATTAGGTCTATTCGCAAACATAGATATATTATTGAACTGGTTGAACATATTATTCCGATTCAACATTGGGTGATGGCTTGCATTGTGAAAGCTGTTGTTAAACTGTAGCATCGGATGAGTATTCTGTATAATCTGTACCAAGCTCTGTGACGTCAGCGGCTGCGTCGTCGAACTGAGAGCGTTAGATTGCGTTGTCAAGTTTTTGTTATTATAAATCCGAGTTTTCTGAACTTTTTGAGTTTGCGGATTCATTTGAATTCCTGTGGGTTTCTGAACAACCTTGTTTGGGGTTGATTGGTTGACAGGTTTAGCATTGTGATTGACCGGTTGGCTCTTCATCTGATTCATCAGGTTCGGGTTCATCTGTTGGTTAACTGTTGGTTCGTTTGGTTTAGGTGGTATTGATGGTCCCTGTAATTATAAATAACGATCAGAGAGTAAGATGATTTAGACTTGATTGGTAGGTTTGATGTCATAGTACATCTACATAATGCCTTTCAGCCTGCGCAGGTAGCACAAACTATCAAAAAACAAGTTGTGTTAAAGTTTCAATACTTACACGAAAATTAGGATTGAATTGGTTCATATTGGGGCTAAAATTCTGCCTTGGCATAGACATCCCTGGGGGTGGACCCATCATGCGAGGTTGTCCCATCATGTGTGGAAATTGATTCACTTGCCCATATTGATTTCCATTAGGCATCATTTGATTCTGACCCACTTGATTCATTTGACCCATTTGATTTATATTTTGGTTAATTTGATTCATGCCTTGTCCCATTTGATTTAAATTTTGATTCATAGGATTTATGTTTTGGCCCATTTGCCCAATATTTTGATTCATGTGATTAATGTTCTGTCCTATTTGATTCATTGGATTCATGTTTGGACCAATTTGGTTTAAATTTTGACCCATCTGATTCATGTTTTGTTGAGCCATGTTAATATTCATGTTCTGATTGATGTTTGGACCCATCTGAGCTATATTAGGGTTCATTGAGTTTGGGAGTATTTGGTTTCCTTGATTCATTTGATGCACATTCATATTTGATTGAATTTGATTCATCAATCCTTGCCCCATTTGGTTGTTTTGAAACTGTGTCGCATTTTGCACAAATTGGTTCACACTTTGGTTAATTTGACCCATGTTTTGAGGCAATTGATTGACATTTTGGGGTAACTGATTTACTGGCATGTGATTCATCATCTGGTTTGGTTGAGCCATTTGGTTGTGGGTATTTTGACCAACAATTTTATTTAAGGGTTGGTTCATTTGATTCATATTGTGTGTCATTGATTGTTGAGGTGCAAATGGTAATGGAACAGGTGCTTGTAAGCCAGGTGGTCGCTGTAAGATTACTGGTGGAAATCTTGGCTGAAATATAAAAAGATTATAACTATGAATAATCACAAACACATAAAGTACTAACATATAATCATATTTGGTCAAACAATATACCTGAAAGTATGTCATCGCAAAGTTGGCCTGCACCTGATTCTGGACCTGATTCTGATTCTGGTTTTGGTTCTGACCTTGATTCTGACGGAGCTGTCGCTCCAACTCCTCCACCGTGCATACATTCTTGAGTGGTGGTATTGGCTGAAATCAATACATATTCTAAAAATTTTGCCTGAACGTTGGCAAAACTGGATGGAAAATAAAGATATTGGAAAAGTTTAAACCCAAATAGGATTTTTTCTAAGGTTTAACATAAGTCATCCCTGTGCTAATTAAATGCGACTCAATATTCATTTATTTACTTTCTGTTTAAAGTTTAAATGCTTTACAGATGTTTATTGATAAGTGGGTAAGAGAACTCGATTCCCTCATAACAGCAACCTTAGCTTAGCAGATAAGAGATTAAAACTTAAAAAATAAGCTTGAAACCGAACTTAAAAACTCACCGTGGGTGCCGTAGCGGCAAGTCCCATGCCATCGTGCCGCCAAACACTTGAACCAATCACGCGAGGTTGAGGCGCGTCGGTTTCGTCCAATACTAGCTTGCACAGTGAGGCTTCTGCAAAACGTTGACAATGTTATTAGTCACGCCAAACATTATGTCTCTATATGTTTAAAAGATGTATTACAGAGATAATTTCACGGTTCTTTCTCCTCAATTAAGGATCTCTCTCAAATGGTGGGAGCCTCCCAAAAGAGAAGTTCATTAGTGTAATAATGGTTAATAATATAATAAGCAAGTTAATAAATAAATAATTAATTAACAACTTTCCAATTTCAAAGTTCATCTGATTTCAAAATTCTAATCTGATTAAATGATAAGCTTATAAACGAATTTCTAAAAGGTCCATAATTTGACTATATTTTTTATTTATAAAACCTTTGAGTTTATAAGTTTAATTCTTAAGTTACCTTAATTCATTTTTATTAAGGCTTAATTTCTTTTTATTCGAACTTTGGAACAAGCACCATGTTGGCAATATAAAATAAATCATATTTACCAGTCTTTGTCTATTACGACTCATTTTATTACCTATCAATATATAATGCGAAGTTTGATTTTTTAATTAAATTTTTATATATCTCTAGTGATAGCCTTCCGAAGGAAACAACCGCAACTGACGACAGTATATGGTGCGGTCTTTCGTATTGTTTAGTACAGAAGATTGAAATTATAACGAAGTTACAGTACATTGCGTTGAGGAGCGGTTTTGGGCAATAGGATTCACCAGAGAAAAGATAACTTAAGCAACAATTGACTTTAAAGTTAAGGATAGTATCTTTTTAAAATTTATCTTTACAACAGGGCTCCACAATGGATGTAAACAACAGATATAGTCTTACAAAGTTACACTAAAATGTTGCATAATATTTTGTAATATGAAGTGTTGAAATAACTGAACCAAAATTTATTTTGTAATTCTATAAATATCTGTTATAATCCATATTGTTATGTAAAAATGTACAAGTTAAGAAACAGAAAAGGTTCAATTGTTAAGATTACATAAAAAAATAAGCTGATCAGGCCCTTAACAATGAACAGTTCAAGAATAGTGTCTAATATGTAAAGAATCAACATTACATGTAATAAAATCCACTGATATATCAATTCATATAATTAATTAATTTAAACATAGATCTAAGCAACCACAAATCATAAATTGCAGTGATATAGAAAACTGATCACATCTCCATCACTTTCTGGAACACGGTTGGTACAATAAACTGGGCAACGACAGGAAACTGAGATATCTACAACATCTATGTGAATATGGTACATGAAATAAGACCCGCCCTTCTGACGACCCAACCCTGTTATAGCCAGTTTTTCTCATCCATATAAATTTCGTAACCTAAAACTGGATGACAATTTCATTACATGAGTTTTGTAAAAATAAGGCAATGTATCAACTTTGAAAGTATTGCTTTGACACAAAGATTGTTCAAAAGATTTGTATGAATTAGAAAAATTTACTGGAAATATAGATGGATTTACATCCATAGTACTGCCACTCTTCCTGGATGGATTCTCAAAGCAAAACATGGTACAGTGAACTCACCAAGCCGTGTATCGACGTCGTCATAGGCAGTGTTCGATCTTCGACTGCTCTCCAACTGCTCAGCAAGATGCTCGTGTTCCACCTCCCAGTCAAAGTCCTCCGCTGCAAGAAAGTTATAACAATTTTGGTATCAACAATTACCTTGAATCCATTAGTATTCCACTACTGAGCATGGGTATTTCAAATAAAAACAGTTTCCCAAACTGAAGAGGCCTATAGAATACATGGGGGATGTTACTCTCAATATGGGTTGGTGAAAGGGTTGCTGGCGTAAGTTTTTTGACACCCAAATATGTGCCATCTAGAACATGGTTTTACTATTGCTATTTTACAATAACAACCAAGACAAGTCCCCATAAGCTTCAGAATGCTCAAATGTTTATTTCCATTGGTAGTCAACCAATCTATCCTGCACCTGTTGCTTAACTCTAAATGTCACACGCAAGAAACTCTTCGGGAAAAAAACATAAGCTCATATGTCAAACTAAGTAAATCTGTGGCAGTCTATAAAACCACTGCTCATGTGTACCTTTAACCTACTCACAAGATGGCAAAACAAATACTTACAGTCTTGCCCAAATGTTTCATCATTGAGTGCATCATATTCGTCCTCTGAAGGCTCCCCTCCTCCTTCATCATCATTTAAGTTCTGAAATAAAAAATAATGTTTAGTCAGAATTATCCACACAGCTTGCTGTATGTTGCCTTAATAGTAAAAATTTATATATTTAATATAATTCCAACTTGACAATCACAATTATACTATTGTGATTGAAAATTGAGAAATTTATTTTTTAATATAACATCCCATATTTGGCAAATATGCCACAAAAAGTGAAGATATGTTAAGAACTCCACAGTGAAGAGAACAGAAAGATTTTCACGTAGAGCACATATTTTTCACATTTTCACAGAAGCTAGGTGGAGATGCATACTGACTTGACTGGAACAGAATCATGTGCATGCTAAACAAAACAGAGATGTGTGCTAGCTTAAGCTAATGTCAGCTGGATACTTGTATCACATCTCCACTTCAATCACAACATTCTAATATGATATGCCTCTGCTCGGTAGCTCCCACTGAAGCTGAGCAGAGACAAAATGCATCAATAATAATAAGTTTATATTTTCTATTGACTGTTTAACAAATATGTCTCCTCTCTTCTCCTCTTTGGTTGAGTCTCTGTCTTGGCCTATGTAATAGCTTTGTTATTTATGCACATTTACTAGATTTATTGCAAAGCAATCTAATGTATTTCAACTTATGTTACCTACAATACCTAACAAGAACACTTTCATAAAATTCTATACCAATTCAAGAAGATCTTACAAGCATAATTATTAATAACAAACAAAATTACCTATGAGCTGAAAAGTTACTAGTAGTATATTGTTTGGGATTAATATCTCCATATGAAGGGCAACTCATCTTGGACCATACTTACTAAATTGTATTTCGGTATTGCTCTGACAGTATCTATTCCTAGTAATTTTAAATAATTAAACTATAAAGGTGGCCGTAATATTAACAGTAGAATTCTTGTAGTTTAGAAACACGAGTCATTGGAATGAACAATTGTCGCATTGTAAGAGTTTATATGCACTTATGACTAAGTAAGCTGCTAGTATCGGCTTTTATAAACAAGTTACTATACGAATTATAGATATGACCACTTCATAACTTTACAAAACAGACAGGTGGTATTTCGAAATATTACTACCAAGAACTATATCTTCAAATGTTTCAATATAAAAAATACATTGCAAACTTCGTATCTAAATTAATTTGGAAGAGAAATATGTAAAAAGAAAAGGTTATAATCGACAAAATAACATAATAATTAGAGTAATACCATGGCACGCTGGCAGAAATCACGTACGTAAATAGACTATTTTACAGTGTTCCTAGATTGTTGTTGAAGCTAAAGAGTAGGCAAACTCACCGATAACGAAGTATCGAACCCGAAAAATGAATCTGCCATTGGATTTTCTCATGTATCATGGACAAAATAGACATGACTTGTCACTCTACGATGTCGCAAGAGAACTCGCTCGCTGGCGCGCCATTGATGTGATGTGATGATGGCGGACGCACTCGGATACGTACATTGAACAATAGCACTCACTCTTTAATTTGTTTGAATTTTTTAAGTGCAGAAGTAACACACATTTTTTTAACATAAAATTATAGGCGTGTAGCAGTCCAATAATTAGCCATTTATTTTTAGCATTTATATATGGACATTAACATAAAGATTGAAGAAATTGTTTAATTTAGTCACTGTATCCATACCTCTGACACAGAGTATTATCTTTTTTCCATGACTAAAGAATTCCGTCTTTTGATTAAGGAAAACTTTTCTTAACTAACTCGACTAAAACTTAAGGATAACATTTGTTATTAAGTTTTTGATGTTGTAAAAATTTACTGACTATACTACTAGTTATCATACTCTATGGAATGTACGAAGCCTTTGCAAAAATAATCTAAGAGATTATATTTTCTATGAAAAGTAAACAAAACTCAATACTCGTTTATTTTAAACTAGAAAAAGTCCCCCTACATTTTCACATAAACATTCATTTCAAGAAATAAACTTCAGCATTACATTTAATATATTCTGTTAAATTTAGAAATATGTATGTGTCGCACCCTACGCGTTGTCTATAAGTACCGAGTCCTCCACCCAAAAGGTTGCCTGGAAGAGAGCGCTACTATAGCGATAAGATCGCACGTTGTGTATTATTATGTAATCTCGCTGTATCTATAACTTTCAGTTTTTTTTTTATTTCTGTACACAATAAGGATTTGGTATTGTATAGTTTTAGAGTGCGACCTTCGATCAAAAATGTTTTTTTTCCATTGAAGTGACCAGGGGCACAACGTGCTTTGATATGGCAGCACTGCCAATCAACCTGTCACACACGTCAGACGTCAGAGAAGGTAAAGTACAATGGCCGTCAATAAATGTCATTGAATCATTTTACCTTTTTCTTCAATCTTATACAATATTTTAAATTTAAATACTGGTCAGCAGTTAGCACTAGACATATTCCCGTACTTACAATATAAAGAAAATATATAACTTAACGTTAAAAGTTTGAACTGTACTTTAAAAAAATTTGGATTTGGAAAAGATTTTCAGACATACTTTAATTTTTTTAAGATATCTTTCTTTTATTGTCTTCGTTATCAGTGGTATAATGATATATACTAAGATATCAACTAAAGTTATAACTGATAATAAGAAGAAACTACTGCAGTGTTCCTTAATTGTTCAATATTTCAGTAGTATCACTTTGTAAAAATTGTAGTTATTCAAACCTTTACTTTCAAAATTGATTCAACAATTGACAGTGCAGCAAATTAAGGAAAAATTGTTGATAATTGTGCGATCTGTAAGTGGGTATGGAACACTATCCCATAATAGGGATATATTTTTTATAACAAAGATATAGTATAGTATATAGAAACACATAGTACATTTTGATCTCTAGTGGTAAGTAATATTCTGAATATTATAATTCCGTATCCCATGCACCTCTAAGTTACCCATCCTTCTTGGTGTCCTTGGTGTCTTGGTCAGGCCCTCCATCCATCCTTGTGATGCACAACGTACCATTAGATGGGTTTGTAGTTCAGCAATCAATTACCTTTCTAATATATTAATAATAAATATCTCGGAATATCTCACACACAACCATCTGACCCCAAACTAAGCGTTAGCTTGTACTATGGTGATCAGAAAACTGATAAAACATGTATACGTATATATTTTTAAATACATACTTATATAGATACTTACACATAGGTCAAACATTCCTGCTTATCACGGAAAACTGACCTGGGTGGGAATCGAACCATTTGGTGTAGCAGTCAGGTTCACTAAACACTAAACCAACCAGACAGTCAATATATATATGTATATATGTATATATTGACTTACTTTACTTTTTATCGACACATTATAGGGGGGAAGTTGCATACAGACCCTAGTTGATGTAAAAAATTTGCCAAGACACAGATGGTTTGATTTGCACTACTGTTTAATCCTGATCATATTTATACATATACCGGGTGTCCTACAATGAATGGATAATACTGGAAGGTTAAACAGCTACCGGTCGCTTCAAAAAAATACTAAAAAAAAATCCGATTGGCGCCCAAAATACTTATAATTTTTAAATTTAATACTAATATTATATTTAATATAATATTTACTTGTATACTAATATTACAAAGCTGAAGAGTTTGTTTCATTGTTTTTTGAATGCCCTAATCTCAGGAACTGGTTTGAATTAAAAAATATTTTGTTAATTGGTCCACTTAGGCTATATAGCAACATGTAACATGCTATGGTGCATGAACAATAAATGGAACGGTAAATGTAAAAACATTCTTATTTGTGGGTACCGTTGTGTGCGCTGTGAAATCTGTTAAAATTATGCAAAAATGACAATATAATATCCATTAAAAGTTGTTAAAATAAGGCCGGGACAGCATGTCTATCTTTTAAGGTTGACTCATTACAAGCTCTTTTATGAAACAGGCATTTATTCCTAAATTTACTCAGATGAAATCGGAAAACATAGCTAGTAAAAATACAACTGTAGGTAGAACAATGGTTTCAATGAACGGGAGTATGACTCTTAATGAACCCTGAACCGCTTTGTCTGTTTGTATTCTTACAATTTGCATTGTAAATTAATATATTTATAAAAACTTGAATTGAATGATTCAATTTATGATTTGTCATGTTTTCGAATTCTCCATCTAACTAGACTAGGCTAACGGAATGTCCAAAGTAGAGAAGAATCTTTAGGGTGCTGTTGTGAAGAATATACTAAGTGCTCAAGAAAGTACACACTACCAACTCCTCTCCACAACCTGAAACCATGTGCCAATCAAAATGGTAGAACAGTCACAAATTGATCTAGAGAGCCCAATAGGAAACCTTAAGCTTGTTGCTTAATTCTACCTCAACAAGTCATCTCCTGTGGAAAAGATAGCGATTGGTTTATAGACGAGATATTCGCTGCAAGACTCGCACATAAGTGCTGACAACTACATAACGCGACTTTGAATTCCCAATAATTTCCTTAAAATATTTGACATTCGACAGACCTGCCTTTCTTTTTCTTATGATAACAGATGATTTTTTTAACCCTAAACTATAATTAATTCGCCACATCGATAATTATCCCCTTGTTCCAGACAAAATGTCGTGTGAAATAAAAGTACGTCACGGGTTGTTGAGAGGCAAAGTCTGTAAAAGTCACTTTGGGCAAACCTACTACGGTTTCGAAGGCATCCCTTATGCCAAGCCTCCGGTGGGGAAATTGAGGTTTCGAGTGAGTATAGATTTAAAACTTTTGTTGTAGGAGTTTTCAAGACAAGAGTAAATAGGCATTTACAAAGTTAGTGCGCCCAACATCTTAGACATCATTCCATTCCACTTGCCATCAGGTGAGAGCTATGTCAAGTATTAACTTAGTTTAGGTAAAAAAAACTGGATTAACTACTGCCAAACTGAACACATTAATGTATTATAGAAGCAATTCATTAGATTTATTCCGCAAGGATCGCAAGTATCATTGAGTAGCATAATGTAACTGGTAGTTCATTTTAATCGAAAGAAGCTCAAATGTAGGAAACCTCTTTTTACTGTAGTTTATTTCAGGCACCGCAAGAATTAAAAAGTTGGTCTGGGGTTCGAGATGCCACAAAGCCAGGGAACAAATGTGCTCAGATAAATCCCTACGGAAACATGACATTGGAAGGGTCGGAAGATTGTCTTTACTTAAATGTCTACACCCCAAAATTACCTGAAAAATATCTTCAGAACCTGCCCGTTTTATTCTTCGTTCATGGTGGAAGATTACTCATTGGCTATGGTGACTACTACCGACCGGATTTTATAATAAGACATAACGTGATTCTAGTGACGATAAATTATAGGTTGCACATATTAGGATTCCTCTGCTTACACTCACCAGAAATCCCAGGAAATGCTGGATTGAAGGATACAGTAATGGCATTGAAATGGGTTAAAGAGAATATACAGTATTTTAACGGAGACCCTAATAACATTATTGCTTTTGGAGAAAGTGCAGGTGGAGCCATAGTAACTTCATATTTAACAACTAATATGGCTGAAGGGTTATTTCATAAAGTCATTAGTCAATCTGGTAATCTTCTTTCGGATCTCTACATAGTTGAGGAAGATGAGGAAGCTAAGGCACAAAATATAGTTAAAATTATGGGCAAAGAGGACACTGATAGCTTAAGTGAATTCTTGACTAACGTGCCTCTTGAAGACTTAATGAACGCCGCAGTAGTTGCTGAACTAAGTAGACCACCGTCAATTATTAACGCACATTTCCTTCCCGTGGTGGAAAAAGAGTTTGCTGGAGTACAGAGATTTTTTGAAGAGAACCCTCATGTGTCTTTAAAGAACGGTAGATTTAAGAAAGTTCCAATCCTCGTTACAACATGCTCGCATGAAGGAGCGGCGTTCTTACAGAAAGATAGCGATGGCAACATTGTCATTGATGACAATTTCCAAAATTTTATTCCTAGATTTTTATCTATCAAACCAGAAAGTGATAAAGCAAAAAAATTTGCGGATTCCTTACACCAGTATTACTTCAAGGGTAGGCAGTTGACCCAAGACGATAAATTGGAGTACATAGATTTTGTATCCGATGTTTACTTCGGCAGAGATACGATGATGTTTGTGGAAACAGTATCGAAGTATGTAAACACATACGTTTGTCGGTTTTCTTTAAGCGGTGGATTGAATACGGGAACAATGAAACGGTTAGGTGTGAAAGGTGCTGCACATGGAGATCTAGTACAATATTTGTTTGTAAAGCAAAGTAAAATTGCTCAATGTAAAGAAAGGGAGACAATAGTAGTGGACACGTTGTGTGAAGCTTGGTGTAATTTTGCTAAAACTGGGTAAGATATTCTTTCTACTATATAGTCTTCTAAACACCGCAACTAGAGCGAATTACTTTATACAGGGTGGTCCAATAGGAATTAAACATTTAATTCAAGTATCAGTTGCAAACTTCACATACCTTCGTGGACTTTAGTTAAACTTGCAGGTGTAGAATGCGAAAATTTATCACTCTTCCAATTATCATGATTATAATTATAGTAAAAACGTCAATAACTTTTGCATTGAATATGTATAATATATTTTTTTTTTCAGTAAGCCTTCCTGGAGCGCTCAGAAACAGGAGTGGTTACCATACAACACAGAAAAGAAATACTGTCTTAGTATAGACAACGAAATAAAACTAATGACATTCCCTAACTTCGACAGATATAATCTTTGGTTTAGTCTCATGAATGAAAAATCAAAATTATAGAATATACATTTAAACGAAGTGTGCAATGACGTTTCGGGTTCGATTCATGGAAACATATGTTTGTGATAGTTACATTTTTAGGCTGGAGCTTAGATGTTCATAATTTTTTATTTATTTTATGAACGTTATTAAATATATTTTATATGTTAATAAACCTTCGCCTTAAAGTATAATAATACTAGTCTAACTACACTAATATTTCTATATATACTTAGTCCGTTTTTCTCACCCGTACGAAAGTTGGTAAATAAATTAGTGGATCAGCATTTCACAATTTTGTTATAACATATTACATGTTTAACACTAACATCTCGGGCCGTGACAACTTTTCAATGACACGTGAGTTTTGTACGAACAACTAAGAACAACGTAAATATGAATTTTTAAAGAATTATTTTGACACAAAAATGATTTAAAAGTTTAAGTCATACCTACCTACTATGTTATATATTTTCTCTATATTTAAACATAGATACATAAATATTTTATAATTTACTGATTTACGTTTATGTATTTTTTTTTCAATTTTGATCTGCATTAACAGAAACAATTTAATATATATTAGTACGTATGGTTATTTATAACATAATATTAATTTGTGTATTCGTAGTTTTTATGTAATGAAAGTAATTCGTCTTAGTTTTAGAATATGAAAATTTCCGAGTATTTACTTTCGATACTTAATGTGAGTACTTTTTAAAACTTATAAGAATATAATTAAGTCCTTCAATTTTTCATTTTAATCGTTCTATGGGATCAGTCATAAAATATGTAACAACATTTGGTATTTCATAATATGAAAGAATATTTTTGTTTAACCGCTATAAATACATAATCCCTTTAAACTATTAAGCCTTATGCTCGGTGCAAATTCGTTCTGGAATATTTACCATACAAATTAGACATGTATGGTAAAAAATCTATCGTGTCCATTTTAGTTAGTTTAATGTTATCAAAGTATTATTTGTATATGGTCTTTGGCTGTAACTGTAATATATTTTAAGTAGATACTTAAATATTTTTTTTTACTTAATTTTGTTCAGGATGTTTAGTTAATATCTGAGCTCGCAGCCTCTCGTACTGAGGGCCTCGTAAGACCGGAAGCCCGCATCATTTTGTCATTGTTGCCTCCTTATAGTTACGCCACGGGCTGTCAAGCATTAACCTATTCTAAAAAAAGGGCTAATATTAAAGCAATATTAAATTAATTTAATAATAAGGTAAAATCTAACTTAATAATAAATTTAAAATTACTTTAATATAAAAGTAGTTTGGAAAAGTGAATAGACTAGATTTATTGTTTGTACTTAATACGTTAAGCATATCGTCAGATTCGTCAGTATAAAGGAACTCAAAATGATTTTCTATTGAGCTTCGTAAGTAGATATAACAGATACTTCGTGTGTATTAAAATCATACGCGTCAATAATATATTTTTATTGGTTGTAAAAATGCAAAATCAATATCATTTTATTGATTGTAAAATGCAAAATTAGTTTTATCGTGGCTAAGTACTGAATAAAAATAGGCAATGAAAACGGCTGGTAGTGATAAACTTTATTCCATTCCATAGGGTCGGGCTATGACAAACATTTTGTTGGTTTGTAAGGGGTTAGGGGAAAAAAAGTTATTTTTACAAATTTTCACCAACTGTACGTTATCAATGCACGATTTTAATTTTTAATATTCGTGTAATAAAAATGATATATATGGATGTTTTTAATTTTTATGTTGATTTTATATAATTTACTATTTAAGAGTTAAAGTCATATTAATCGAGAGGTGAATGATTTTTGTTACAATATAAGAATATTTTATTTGTCGAATTACGTCGATTATTTGTTGTTATTTTTGCACATATATAACTTTGTATTATAATGTACGTTTAGCTCGGTGCTAGGTGCTAGTCAATCAATGGGATATAAACTCTACTTTTAAATACATTTATTGTTTTATTAATTAATCCTTCGCGCAATGGGTCGCTGGGTTCGATTAAGAATGCAAGAGACTGTGCCCCAATGTGTTTGGTAAAGTGTGAATTATTTAAGAGATAAGATTACGGGTTGGTTAACGTTTGAAACTCGATTAAACAATATATGTATTTCGAGTTTATTATGTTATATATTTTAATAGTCTTTGCCTATGAGTGTTCTATAATTTAATCTTATTAAGTATAAAGGTTACGTATTTAAGTAAAAAATATATAAAAAAGTCAGATCTCCCCATCATGCCACCCTCGGGTAAGATTGCTAGCAAATAACTTTCATAGTAGGGCTGCATCGTTTGCATAAACTATCGTAATTGGTCAATTGGTTTTTGAGGTCTTGCATATAGAACGATATCACGAATTTAACATACGAGGAAATATTTTACAGCTGATTATAACACCAAAGCTCCTTGCAAATAGCCCACGTCTATACTAATATTATTAAGTGAATGAGTTTGATTATTTTCAACGCGCTAATCTCAGTAACTCCTGGTTGGAATTGCAAGATTATTTTTGTATTGGATAATCTATTCACCGAGAAAGGCTATAACATCACGCTGCGATCAATATGAGCTGAGCATTAATAGGTAATGTTACAAAAACGGAAATTCTTTTTAAGAACTTCCGTCGCATGAATTGTGCAAAAGAGTAGAATACGCAAAAATCATGTAGATAGGACAATTATTAGCCATTAGAAGTTCTAAAAATTAGCCCGCGGCAACATAATCATACGAGGGCCAAACTGAAAGTTTTTAGAACTGGCCACTTATAAACATTATATTAAAAAAAATAGTTTAAAT
>DWJZ01002916.1:0-18176 GCA_018249125.1 Asbolis capucinus
AGTACTTTTTTTTCTCCCTGAACATGTAATTTTGCAGTAATTTATAGGGTGCCTAATACTTTTGGCCAAGGCTGTAAGTAACAGTTTCAATATGAATCGTTAAAGGAATTCAAGAAGACGCGATGGCACTTAGTCTTCATAGTGAATTGAATTTGAAATTTAAATTTAATTATAACAATTGTTAGTTATTGCTTACGTACTCTTAATTACTAGGAGATTATTAGTAATACTTTTTTTTCGCATTTTTTTAATACGTTTAGTGAACGGCAAATTGTTGTCTTATGGTAGAAGACAGAAGAAAATGGCAATAATCTGCATAATAGGGGCATCGAGCTTGAGTTTGAACTGTCCGAAATCATTTAGCTTGGTGGTTTCTCCAGACCTACAAGGTGTAGGGTTCAATACTTGTAAACAAATGATGTAATAATAGGCTTTCGCCATTACTCACTCCAGCTCCTTAAGTCTTAGAAAAAAAACTTATTTTGCAATGTAATGTATTTTTCCTCCTTAACTTTCACATTGTTTTTATAATAGTAAGTGTACATAAATAGTTAGTTATTAAATACTGTCACCGAAGCCATCGAATATATCCGCAGTACGCAAATCACGCCTAGATAATTCTCACACACACAAACTCCAAACAATTCCAATTCATCAACACTTACGTTATAAGTGAATTGAAACAAACACGAGCGAATATGGTGCATATTGGATCAAAACATTACTCAGTTCAAACCAAATTTTGAATCGGATGACGCGTGCTTAACTCAGCAAAAGGAAATTGATTGGAGAATTGAATCTCATTCGATCCATTGAACGCTGGTGAGCCAATAAACCTGCTAAACGCCCTGGAAATCCGTTAATGAACGTTAAGGCTATTTTAAAATCCGTCCATCTTGAGCTTAGTATAAAAGAAGCTTTACAACTTCCAGCAGGAGCCTATCAGAGATGAACCAGGATTACGTACTATCGTATTCACTTCATTTTATCTATCTGTCATTGTGCTTCAATTCTGTGACAGATTGTGGCATATTTACAGTTGTATTCTATCAGCAATTCATTTCACGGGGTCCTGTAGAAAAATCTTCGGAAGGGTTATGACTAACCACAAGCCCTAAACCTGACCTTATACGCTTTTGGCTACTTTTTGAGTACTAAGACTTGTACTAAGCAAAATTTGCATGAATCGTATTATTGTTTAGCATTTGGCTTATTTGTAGCAATACAAATCAATATTCAAAAGACCCTCTACTAACTATTAAACAGACCCTAGACTTAGCAAAATCACAGAAACACAAGGCTCGGTGTGGAGAGATATCAAATAACGATCATAACACGAGTGACGTGTATTACCTACTTGATATGTGATTCCGGAACTCCAAACATTTACTGCTTTGTTATGTGAGCGACACTCAAGTCCTTATGAAAGTTGGTTCAACGGCGGTATTTTACTACAGAGCATAAAATGACACGGAAGATACGCAAAACTCAGTACTACATTGTACCAATTGGCCGTGAAACTATGAACTTGATAGTAACATATTCATCGTGCAACAGGGTACAATAGGACCTGAGGCATTATCTTAAGACTCGGCGAGAAACAGCTAAAATTTTATGAGGGCGCAAAGATTTTATATTCTACATATACATATGTATGTTAATGCATCAGTTTTTGTTCCGCTATGAGACACTATTTTGTTAAACTACTCTCAAATGTCCTACGATTGAACTTACGATAACACGTCTGGATTACTCTTCTGTATTACTACTTTATGACGTCAGACAATGACAACGGCCATTGACTAACTAAACGATAAGTGTCCCATTTGTTATAGTTCGGTGGGCACACTTTCAGCATGTATGATGTTGATATGTCTACTGTCTGTTAGTGTCTGTTTGAATCCGGTTGCTTTAGCGATGTTCCGCTTCCACCGTTATTTTTCTTCCCCGCACATGCTTCTCTCACTTTCTTCTTGATAGGCGATGCGTTAGTGACATGCCAGTTTGGTGTTACTCATGTGCGGCGGTGATGACAGACCATCACGGTAGCTCGTCAATCACCAGCATGTAACATCAGAAATAATAAAACATCACTGGTAACACGCAGACTATCGGTACCCTTTTCACGCACTCACATCAGTAAAGCCCTTATTCCTTCATTTCATATAAGTGTTATTACGTTTCGTTGTTCGTATTCATCTTGCCGTTGTCTTTCTGAAACGTCTCTGATTTACGAGATCGTTCTGTTAATGGCGGCATGTATGAGAGTCTGCTCCGTCTATCTTAGTATTTCTTGACCATCTAAAATATTAGATGACAAGTAAATTATTTCTGTTCACATTAATTATGATGATGTAAAATATTACATTGCTTTTACATAGCGAAAAATATTCTGCGAAACGATTTCTGTTTTGGTTTTTATGTAACTGAATTGAATCTTGTTTATTGTATATCAAAATAGAAGTGACATCTAGTGCATTATAAATGTGGTTAATCTAGCGGTTAACCTAGAATATTAACCAATCTTATTCTTAACGTACACGTATCAATAACAAATTGTGGAGGTCTTGAATAACCTTCACCACGGTGCTGTATTGCGGATTGGTGAAGATGTTAGCGGCGAACCCGATTGCAGGAAGTTGTTAAACTAAATACCATCGAAAAAGTTGATAATAAGAACCAAGGCTTTGGTGCCCTGCATAGCACAGAAACGTTAATATTTTTTTGCCACTTGTGATCAGCCAAAATGGACATATACATATATACCTATAATAATACTTACCTAATTATTTAACAAAATAATACAATTGTAATCCTATTTCGGATAACAATGGAAACGCACTACCTACATCAAGGCGAGGGAACTTTTTATCGACAAGCATTTCTGTTTTTACGCAGTCCGTTCGTATTTATTTCAACGTAAAACGTAATAAAGAGAATGTTTTCTTTATTGTGAACGTATTTTTTTACGTTCTGAAAAAAATCTCGAAGGCTACACCGGGTGACGTAAAGGTTCAATTCGCTTTTTACCGTCAGATTTAGTTTTGAGAATGCCTGAAAGCTGTGTCTTTGATTCTAACACACTCACTCATTCTCTCGCAGTAGAATTTCGTATTGCGGGTGTTACAGATAACACTAACAGAAACAAATCAACCTAGGCGTTAGCGCGAACTAGTCTGTTAATCGAACCCGGGAACGCTAACACCACAAGAGTCACCAATAGGCTACAGCGGTGCGAACACCGGCCTGTTCAGACGGTACTAACGGTTTTCCCATGTTAGTGTGGACTTTCTGTCTGCGATTCTGAAACTATAGAATTTTATTAACTCTAATAATAATAAATTAATTAAACTTTCTCGTCGGAAGCCTATAAGACGTCTGTGCTATATTTGATATTTCCCTACAGAGCGTCGAAAAATTAAGATTATTGTGAGTAAGTTAAATATTTTACTGATAACTGATCAAATCAAATAGCACGCGCTTCTTCGGCATAGCGTCATGTTACACTTGCACGTACAATTCAACGTTCCCATCTCCAAATGTTTAAATTCAGAATTATAATCATATGTATGACAACTAACTACTGGCAAGCTAAAGAAAAGACGTGACAGCAATATCACAATAGAAAACAAGTTACTAATGTCGATAACGATTTTTTTTCTTTAAATTCCGGCATATGAATGGGTACAGGCGACTATATCACCTTATACACCGTTTTACTGTTCACGATAGGTAGGCAATTTTTTTTTTTAATTTCAAACATATGCTCGAAAATGATGCTAGAAAATACACACTATATAAAAAATACACAGCTTCACAATCTCGACGATATTTTTCAACAATGACGCACGCGTATTTCAATTACCCTCACACACTCGTCGTGAATAGAATGTATTTTGTCTCGATAGGCACATGCGGGTAGGCTGAAAATATTTTTAGGGTCCCGTGCCATACCAACGGTAAGTTATTTATAGGTCTTCCTGTCCCTCGGTGGATCCGTCTATCACAAGCTTTTTATCACCAACCCGCAAGAGGAAACTTATAATTGTTACATATGCGTATGTGGTCAGTACAATATAGGGGATTTAAGTTAATAATAAGAAAAAAATAAAAATGAATTGGGAGGAATAATAAGAAAAAAATAAAAATGTTATTTTCTGAATTAAATTATTGCACAATGGTTCACGTGTGTGTATCCGACTCGCACTTGGCCTTTTTTTATCATGGCGACAACCAGGGCTTTGGAGAAGCCCTCCCATGGGACACGCGGGTAAATCCCCCGCCGTCGCGTCCGCCCACCGCAGGGGCTACTCGCTTTGAATAAATAAAACTCACTTAGGTACCAGAGAACAAACTCACTACATAATTTTGAGTTAAACATTAGAAACTCAAAAAATAATTCTCTTTTATTTTGAAGTCAAAATATATTTTTGGCTGTTTTATGTTATTTTATATGTATTTGACCAAGGTTGACGAATGCAACGACTTTTTTTACAATTTATTATTTTTGAATATTAATAAAATTGCTACTGTTCCCTAAGTTGGAATGAATGTAGTCAAATTAAAAAAGAACACACCAAATCTGATAAAAAGTTTTGCAGATACACCTGGTCCAACAAATATGAACACATACTATGTACGAGTATGTACATAGTTCTCAAATTTTGTATATTTGCTTGGAAGGTCTAATATCGTACTTTTATGTACATATTGCGTTCGAATAATATCACACACAGATACACACACACACACTACATATGTGTCGCATTGATTACCTTCCTTTCGAAGTCACTTAAAAACTATAAGTTATTGCAGATATTAAATATTAAATTAATTTATCATTGAATATCTTTGTGAATGTTTAAGTATCTATAACTGAGGAGGCAGCAATTTCTCCGCCGTGTAAATAACATTAAAAATACTACACAGTTCTTTCTTGGAAGTACAATATTTCGACAGCCATATTTACCAGACATATCGTGGTGCATGGCAGTCAAAATGGTCTATTAGGTTATGTTGACATCCAATTCCTGAACTACTCAATACCGAGCTAGTAACGTCGAGTGCTACTCGCGATCACTCATCCACGAACGGAAAGCTATTTCTCATCAGCAGTTTTTACTTCAATAATGAAGGCGAATGGACGGACAGAAAAATGAAGACTTTAACAGCAATTATGTAGCTAATCAACCAATACCAATTTGGACGCGGTGATAGCCTAGTGGTTAAGAATTCGATCTCTTATTTGTGCATTTTAAGCATATAAATGTCACTCGCTATAACGGTGAAAGAAAACATCGTGAGGAAACCTGCTTGCCGGGGAGATTGCAAAACTCAAAGGTGTGTGAAGTCTGCCAATCCGCACTAGGCCAGCGTGGTGGATATAGCCTTAACCATCTCATTCAGAGAAGAAACCAGTGTTCAATAGTGGGCCGTGATGGGTTGAAATTATGAGCTAATCAACGACAGAGAGACAGCGATGCCACCCATTCTGTGGAACTTAGTTTTTAAATAAATTAGTGCTTCACCACAACCCCGCCCAATGGTAAACAGCGACGTGTTCCAGGTGGCAAAGTGCAGTAATTTTTTTTTAACTAGGTATATTATTGTAACGTAAACTAAAATACTTTTGTATGAAGAACTCAAATAAATTTTTGTATCCTGTAACGTAAAACCTGACTACAATCCCACCTGATCGTAGGTGGTAATTAACGATATTATAACTATAAATAAGACGTGAAGGCCCTAAGATCACTTCTACCAAACTATACCAATTTAGACACTTATCATTTAGTCTGTCTATGGTCGTTGCTGAGAGGAGTCGAATTTTATGCGTTAAAAAAAGCAGGAATAACATATCACATGTAAATTCCATGAAATATTATATCATATGATTAATATTAACATAAAGCCAATTTTTAAATTTTCATATGTCACACGTCATAAAGTAATAATTCAGAAGCGTAATGATAGGAACATACATACGAACTAAGTTTGACAAGATGGCCTCTGAAAGCGAATCAAAAACTGAAGCCCCAAGTGTATGAAGGTAACATATCTATGGTCATTATATCGTTTGGTTGGGGTTAATATTCCAGGCTGCTCCAATACGGTGTAGGTACTACATACATATATTCGTTGTAACGAACCACCGAAGCACCGCCGTGCCAGTTTCGTCTCATTATCGATTCCAGATACCCGATTGAGCATTACCATCATCGATATTTTCGGGCGAATTCACACGTGAGCCTGTTGTTTTCCAGCCCTCAATACATGTACATACATAATTAATACGAATACATAATTTATATCGGCTGGCAACTTTACCGCACACGATAGCGTGTATTCATACATAAACATACATCAGTTTAGCGAAGCCAACAAAACAACGTATTTGGTTATAATAATTATAATAATTGTTATTATATATAATTTATTACTTTGTGTAATTTCTACGTCTGCTTTAGTCTTACTTAAGAGAGAAGCTTACTTTTGCTCGCAGGCTTACGTTCATCCTAAGTGAGCGCGCGAGTTTTGCAACAACGGAGAGAGGGTAAGGGGATGGGCCCCTAGTAGCAAAGATATTTCTTGAGCACTTCTTTCGGGAAGGCTTTAAAGCTGTCAATCCCGTTTTTATAGTTACACACGAAAATAAACTATAGCTCCATAAGAGTATTAATATGATTAAAATTATACATCCATTCAATGCAGCATTTCATCAATCCGAGATATATTCAGTGCGGTTGTCTTATGAATAATGCAGAGATAGATTACTATAGCTTGCCAATAACATTATTTTTACATAACATTACGTCAATACAAAATGCGAGAAGCGCGCACGAGTCCCGCTCTCCGTGTAACAATGCGCACGGGCCACGGAGGCCACTAACGCCAGCAGCGCACATAAAGCCCAACAATTCAATTCATTCAGGCGCAGATCATTTAGCTGCCCTTTGCTAAATCACCAAGTACACTATTATTTTCCGAGGCATAATGCCTTTTGTGTTCGCCAGTAAATTCTAAACTGCCTTTGAATTTTATTTTAATTTAACTCTATGATATATTTTTATTTGAGTTACTTAAATTTATTTTCATCATAATAATTACCATCTAAGATTAAATCGCCAGTTACCGTCAGATGGATTAACATCAAGCATTAACTTATATGAAAAAAAAAATGAATAAATGCTTACACTCTCACCTCACACTACTGTTTTGATTCGCTATGGCATAGTCAACAACCCATCACTAACAAATGACCCAAAATGAAATATGGTCGCGTCGATTCAACTGTTAACGAATTTCGACACGAGCTGTCAGAGCTACGTGGCTCTGTGGGAAATGGTCGGACTATCATATATATATCATATATAAGCGGAGGTTTATGGTTCGATCCCCAAGTTTTATGTTGCTTTTTACAGTTCATAATTTTTAGAAAAAAGAAATCTCAAGATTAATCTGGACGAAATAGAATTGAAAGAACAAGACAGAAAATGTTTGAATTTGGAATGTTCCTTCGAAATTAGGGGTATAAAAGGCGATCGAAGATATGGAGCGGACAGTACAGTTTCGATAACGAATCCGGAAAGAAGAGAGAAGAAAAGCTAAGTTAGAAGTGGTTAGTGCTATTAGAGTACGGTGTCGCGAGTATACTGACGTGAGGAAAGTGCTGTTAGCGTAGTGACGCGAGTGTTGTGTCGCTAGTACAGTGCGCGTAGTACAGTGTGTGAGTGTGGTGAAATTAATGCAGAGACATTGGTGCCTGTGGTTATCCTGAAGTAAGTTTTAAATAATGAGACCATCAACACACTCCGGCCTTATTCCTTTCCTATCCCCAACCCACTGTCGTGACAATATCTATCCATCACATAAATTTCTTCGCCCAATAATCGAACCTGAGAATTTTTTAAACGAGAATCACTACCAACAAACTAGTCTACGAGAATAGAATACCATTAAGAACGGCGTTGATTATCAATACCGAGAGGGCAATCTACGCACGGGCCCCCGTCAACAAGCCGCACGGGCCACCGGCGCAAAGGGAACCGTCCACAATAGTCCACAATACCCGTCATTCAGACGCGGTTCGTTTGCAGCCTTTGCTAAATAATCAGCAGCTAGACGCTATTGTTCGACCGTAATACAGTCAGGACCTTTTGTGTTCGTTAAAAAATTGAAAAATAAAATAAATTATTTTACAGTGAATTAAATTGTATATTTAGCTGACGAATTATACTTTGTCAACTGTAATTTAGAACAAATATTGAATATTCACCTTGTTGTGTGGATAACGTAATTATAATATTTAACTGAGTATTCGTCTTTTCAAAGAGCTCTCTGTTTTTCATGTGCTCAGCTAAAATCAAACCAATCTTTAAATATTCAATCAAACCGTCCTATTAACATTATAAATGTGAAAATTTGTGACGATGAATGGTTGTTATTCCTTCACGCAAAAAGTACTGAACGGATCGGAATGAAATTAGGCACAGGGATAGATAATAGTCTGGAATAACACATAGGTAACTTTTTATCCACAACCTAGTTTTTAATATATTAATAAATAAATGCTTACACACTCATGTCCCTACTAAACTAACCGAACTAAACCGAGAACAAACATTCATCTGTCATATACATATGTACCTGCCCCAGCTTGGAATCGAACCTCCTCTCCTCCTCTGAGGATTCTCAGGTCCTCCATTCGCAGGCAAACATCAAGATACACGATCTTCATTTATATCTACGCATACATTCCCTCATGACTCAAATACATAATTATACTTAATATATAAATATATGTATTTGGACAATTCACACACGGCCGTCTGATCTCAAACTAAGCGTTAGCTTGTACTTTGGTGATCAGACAACTGATAAACATTCATATATACTTTTTTAAATAAATAATTATATAGATATAACACCCAGACACACAGAACAAACATTCCTGCTCATCACAGAAAAGTTGGACCTGGATGGGAATCGAACCCACGACCTTCGGTGTAGCAGTCAGGTTCACTAACCACTAGACCAACCGGCCTCTCAAATATAATATAATTTCAAGAATGTAATTTAAGATATTAATTCCCACATTATTTTTGATCTCACAACACGATCAAGTTAATTGCAAACCAACGATGTATGTATGTAATGATATAATATCGTTTTCTGGCCGTTAACAGTATTCCCACTAGCGCCCGTATCGCCGGGAGTTAATTAAAGAATTAGCGAGGACCGAGGACCGAGGGCCGAGGACCGAGGACCGAGGAGCGTGTGACAGGAATTTGTCGCCCTCACAGCCACCCCACACCCTCACTACTACAGAAACTGCATTTTGTGTAGCTATTTCTTATTGAAACAAATTATTGTGATATTAAAAGTTTTTCTTTTATAACCAATATCTGTTACTGTGTTCGCATCAAGGGGAATAGACATTTACCCAGTTAGTGCGCCCCCTTACACATCATTGCCACTTACCATCAGGTGGAATCGATGGCAAGCATTAGCTTATACTACGTAAAAAAAACTTTACAAGTGAAACCAATTCCTTGTTCTCAACGGAATTCTTTCAGTGTAACATAGGCCATTTATCGAGGAAGGCTTTAGGGTATATATCATCACGCTAAGAACAATAGGAGCGGAGCACTAATGAAGAATGTTTCAAAATGGGGGATTTTTTTTCCTATTGAGACTTTAAGCTGCGTGCGGTGCGTAAGCGGTTAAGTTTCGCAAAAATCATGTACGACAGAAACGAAGTTGCGGGTTAGTTAATAAAGTACTCGGAACTATTCCACGCGAAGGAAGTCGCGGGCGGAAGCTAGTTTGTAATATAACTAAAACATACTACAATTCCAATGACAATGATTGTGTATGTTGTGATAAAACATACAAAATTGGCTTCAAGGGAAAAATGCAGTTTTAGCAAAGGGGAGATCTCCCGCCAGGCGAGGTGATATGCCTGGGGTGCGGCCGAGCTCCGACAGCTGTTGGTCGGAACTTGTATATATGCTAACAATTCAGAAAACTCCGATAGCGTGATTCAGCTTTTTGTCGTGACGTCATCATGTGACGTGATGAACAAAGTACTGTTACGCATTTTTCAGTATTTTTCTTCCTATTAAATCACCTTTATTAGATGTCTAAGGCGGAGTGCGCAAAAATTATAGTTCATAGTCGATTTTAATTGCGTCATATTCATATATCACAACCATTGGTCGCTACATCACTCACATCACCTGTCGCGGTTTGTTCTGTTCCGGCAGAAATAGTCAAATACGAAGTCTAGGCCGTAAGGTTTTAATTAGTTAATCTACTTTTAACTTTGTATCATTGCCACCCTGTAATTGTCCCACTACTGGGCTTGGGTCTCCACTCACAATGCGTTCTAGAGATCATAGTCCACCACGCTGACCAAGTGCGGATTGATGGACTTCACACACCTTAAAAAACTTAATAGAGAACTCTCATGATGCAGGTTTCATCAGGATGTTTTACTTCACAGTAGCTGATGATCAACTTCTGATACGCGCATAACTTTGAAAATTCGCGATACGCGCCGCAGGATTTAAACCCAGGACATCCTGTTCGAGAAACATTAAAACCACGAGGCTATCACTACGTAAGATCTGTACGGTCACCGTTCAATTAGTCGACCAGCACATTATTGTCCCATCCAGTATTTCCGTCCTCTGGAGGCACAAATTAACTGCGGTTGGACAACAGCGCAGTCGTCATTAGTCTTTATTTAGCGACGCAAAGAACGCGGCCGATGGAATAAAAGCAATTTGGCAATCCCGCCGGGACGCCGCGGCCGGCCGACCTTCCGGGTTGTTTATTAGCTCGCAGAAAGAACAATTCGCGTTAAGCTAACAACGCCCATTTTACACATACGCACACACTCATATTTTACATATACACGAACAAATAAACTCACATGTTTTTCTTAGTTTGACTTTAACTAATTATTGTATGAACCACCTTCTTCGTGTAGATTTTGGTGTTAGATTAAAAAACACTTAAGTATATAAGTATGTATTTTGCAATTACCTCTATTAACAAATGAAGCTTAAACCTGATGAATATTTTGGAAAAGTACATGAGACAGCGGTGACTACAGGTGTTATTTTACGTTGAATTACCACGGTCTGTTTGGCATTTACGGTGGATTGGCAACAGCCGACACCAATACTCTACCCACGGAGTGTTCATTTGTAGATGTGTGTTCCTTCGTGGCAAAAAAATACAAGGGCTTATGTGCCACAGAGGGCATGAAAAGCCATCGGAGGAGTAGGAGGCCTGCGGGCAGCATAACAACATTGGAGTTGGCCATTCATTTCTCCATAAATCGGCACTTACAGCTTGATGGAGTTAATACTCCCAAAAAGTCGATCTAGGGGAATGCAGATCAAAGATATAGAGCCTTAATTGTCTATTTTACTTTAAATAAGTTTGACTACGATCCCACGTGATGAAGGTGATGAAGTATTCGATAGTGAAGCGCACTGACCTCGTAGAACTAACTCACAGTCCAACAACGGATTTCAATCATCAGGGAACCCAGGTCCGTAGCGCACAGACCAACAGAAGCCACGGGTCACAGTAATCAAGGGTGTACAGAACTCATTTATAATTGCGGCGGGCACGTCGCACCCTCGTAACGGTCGCGGGCCGCTGGAGCGGTTGCGGTTAATAAAATTAACTAAATTGTGCCTCACGCCTTTGTATTTAACTTTACAAATTATTTTAATTAAAACATAGGATTCTACTCGGGTGCCGTTTATTATTCAAATGTTATGTGATTTCAGTTTTTGTGGAAATTGGAAACTCATATGTAATGTATGGGGAGGTTCTGAAACGTGTTACAGATAAGAATTGTGAGTACAATATGTTTCGACAATCTAATCTTTTTTGTTTTTTATTAACTCAATGAGTTAATATCGGAATGTTACGGAATGACAGGTGACGAAGAGCCCAAAATGTAGCTAGTATACATTTGTATGTATGTGTGGACAGTGGACATCCGAACAAGACTATTTATAAAGGAGGTCTCTTATACCATAGTGTGCACTAATAATAATATCTTTGGACAACTCACACACGGCCATCTGACGCCAAACTAAACGTTAGCTGATACTAAGAGTATCAGACAACTGATAAACACACAAATATATTTTTAAATACATATGTAATTCTACCCATTTTTACACCCAGAAACACAAAACAAAGATTCCTGCTCGTCACAGAAAAGTTTGACCTGGGTGGGAATCGAACCCACGACCCTCAGTATAACAGTCAGGTTCACTAACCACTAGACCAACCGGCCTGTCAATTAAGATTTATTTTTGATCACCTGCGTGTATTTGCGGGTGTGTATGCTTGTTCGTGAGTCCATTTGAAATTATGAAGAATTTTAAATCCAATGTAACAGCATCAGAAGGTAAGCGAAGAAGAAACGAAGCAATATCGCAGCGAACAATCAAAGCTCCACAGACATTAAACTAAACACCCAAAAAGGTAACAGGAGACGAGCATAATTACGACGAGCGAATGATATTCTTACGCAAATCGTTCGCTCGCAAGACGGAGCCAATCAATTCCAATGAGCCGGGCCGGCGCGACACTTGCCAATTGTGACTGACCGGACCCGTCACGGGCTGGGGTCAATCGGTAATTACATCACATTCCCTCACCGGCCGCTGATTGCCTGGCGACAACGTTGAGCGACTTGACACTTGCCACCATTTGGAGTTGGAAGAAACGCTGGATCATTATATATCACCCTTATTATAAAAGATAAAATTAAACCCTAAACTTACAAATCAAGCTCCACCAAACCGCATCGGAGCAGGGTGGTGCTGCATATGCTCTAGGCTTCCTCAGTACAATGAGAGACCCGTGTTCAGTAGTGATCCATGAGTAAAAGCCGTGTGGTTTGCAACTGATACTATATTGTCAGCAAGAAGTGACAGCCTACTGGTTTGAAAGCTGGTTTTTCGAAAGGGCTCTGAGTATGAATTCTGCGCGAACTTCTAATTTTGAAGATACTATGTACGTCATTATCATTTTCATCATATTAACCCATCGCGGCCCACTATTGAGCACGGGTCTCTTCTCTAAATGAGGAGGTTAAGGCCATAGTCCACCACGCTAGCCAAGTGCGTATTGGCAGACTTCACACACCTTTGAGTGTATGTACATATTACCAGTTAACTATAACTTGATTATAAGGGAAAACATCGTGAGGAAGTAAAGTTATTTAAGGTGTGTGAAGTCTACCAATCCAGACTTGGCCAGACTTGGACCATGGCTAACACAACTGAAAGTCTCTAACCAAGCAGTAGGACAGTTAAGGGTTGCAATAATTACATTAAATCTATACAACATCCAAACTCTTGATAATGTGAACTGTAAAATGACGTTGTATTGTGAAGCGGCAAGTCCTCGAAGAAGCCCTCTTGATAAGTTTCCCGGATGGTTCAGTCTGCAAAGTTGTGGACTTGAGGTCGAAATTACGGAAATTGCAGCCGCGCTGAGGGTGCACTCCAGACGATGAACCACTTTGTCGGTCTGTATTATTGCCGGCCTGCTTGCGTCAATCTAATTTGTGAACCGCCCTGTAGCAGAGCTTGCGAACCGAGGAACCTTGGCTTCGATTTCCGGCAGAGACAGATGAGGGAATATACATAATTGTATTGCGTTATGGTTTTACATGTATGTGGGTTATATTTGTATGTGTTAAAAGTATATTTATAAATATTCTCCCTTTTATCCTTTCTTCTTTCTTCATCGTTTTCCTTCCTTCTCTTAATTTATTTGTAATGTATCTTTGTGTAATCCATACCACCAGTGTGATAGGAATCCTAGATTAGAGTATCAAAAAAAGAGCTTCTATTTCTGTCCATTGCAGTCCACTAAACATTATGCTAGTAATCTGAATGATAAATATTGGAACACCTGACCTGATCATTATTGGGGTAGTCTAATAATTAACATTCCCTAATTGATAGAGCCTCGTGTGAAGTAACGCGATTCATTTAGTCATTATGAGGTGTGTATGCGTGATTTAATGACGACGTACTATTTTGTGCTAATTTCGTTGTTAAAGTACGGACGTTGGGTTAGAATTTTTGAATGTTTATGAGAGATGTTTCCAGAAATATGTTCAAGAAATTCGTGTTACTGACAGACTGGAACAACTCATAGTCTAGTCGGCTTGTGGGTCTAGTAGATTAAAAGGTTTATATTAGTTAGTTATATGACTTAGTTAATATATTGAAAGCGATAATTATCAATATTTCAACCACCCGTTTCATTATTAAAATTCCTTTGTAATTAAAGAATAAAATGTTGTATTGTATAATTAAGGTAGGTTGAACAATCCTTGACCAGATTTGACAAGTTAATAACAAATAATGAATCAAAAGTATTCAATAGAATACGGATACATTTGACCGAACGAACGCACGACGAATATACCAGTCTCAAAAGTGTCAAAAACATGCTCTGCTCTGCTCGCCGGTTTGTATGAGCGGACCCTAATAACCCCAGAAGCCGCAGCCACACCACAACATGGAAGGTGTACTAACCGCCCAGTGCCGGCTGCGCTCAACTCGACAATTAATCCCCGGCGACGTAATTATGTTCTCTGTCATTAAATGGCGGCCACTATAATAACACTATGTTTATAGATAATTAGCAGTGAAGACCTAATGTTTGAGTGCTGGTGTCTCGGAAGGATGGTCCTAGATTCAGATTCTTCACGCACATTTTAACTACTTATCAATTGGTTTGTCCTTGCAAACATCGTGAGCAATACCGCCCTTCTCAGAGTTAGCCATAAACACACAATTTCGAGGACTTTATGGGGAACCTCAGTAGTGTGGGTTCTACATGATGTTTTCCTTCACCGAACCATCAAAGGTGAAGTCTACCACTTATACGTAATCAGCATTTGGCCAGCGAGTTGGACTAGGGTTCGTACCTTCATATTGTAAAAGCAGATCTGAGCCAGCAATAGGTGTCTTATTTTTTTGGGTTGCGAATTTTCAAAACGTGTGCGCATTACAAGTTATTTATGACTTGGTCTGGTGAAGGAAAACTTTTTAAGGAAACCCGTATTTCCGAGTTAGCAAAAAAGTTGAAGGTGTGTGAATTCACCAATCCGCATTTGGCGATCGTGGTGGACTATGGCCTGCACCCCTCACATGCAATGGGCTACTCAAGGGTTGGAATGATTATTAATTATTGTTTTATTTTTTATAATTAATTTTATAATTGATGATGATTAGAGACTTTTTATTGTTAAATTTTGACTTTCGTTAACAGAGCTTTTTTGTTACCTAAGACGAAATAAATGCATTTCATTTCATAAATACACTTTATTTCATAAATGCATTTCATTTCATTTAATATCCACCAGGACAGATAGGCTCAGCCGCAATGTCCTCAATAAGGACTCCTAAAATTAACCGTCAATTATTTATATAGTATAATTTATAAAACGGGCTATCTAATAGCCAAAGTCCAATCATTTATTTCACGTAGATATTTTTAAGACACCTATGAATGTATTTTTTTGGAATCTACTAATCTTTTTGTGCCGTAATAATGAAGTGAAGAAACGGCGAAAGAAACTCCTCAGTACACCTTTTCCATAACAATAAGATAATTTAACTGTAATTACTACAAACCCCGTATTAGTAAAGTTAATGGCTTTTTTAAAGAATTTTAGTTTGAGTTTAATGGCGGGTTGTGACAAAGATATTATAAACTGAAATATAATATAAACAAAAATAATGTGTTCTTTCTTAGCTTCCATATAAATATTATATGAAACCAAAACAACGTACCGATAAAAGTTATCAATCTCCGTAGATCGCCAGTAATAATGGATCGCATTATGCACTAATGACTGATGAAATTAGAACATATTTTGCGATATATCGCCATTTGCCATATATCGCCCCAAGAATAATATATGATTCACACTACAGAAAAGTATCAAGTACTCACTACTGGAGCCCACTGTCCCACATACAGGCCATAGTCCACCACGTTAGCCGATTGTTAGAATTCTCATACTTTTGACAACTTAATGGGGAATTCCTTAAGTGTGTTATGTGTGTGTGTTTTCTCATGATGTCTTCTGCGTACAATGGCATGATTGGCATTCTGCGAGAAACTCCGCCTATTACAAAAATTATACGATAACGCTTGCTGATGAGTTTGAATATAAATCTTTACTAATATTATAAATGCGAAAGTTCCTCTTTGTGTCCACGCTGTCTCCACGCTTAGAACACAATCACACGCAAAAGTACACATTTACACACACATACAAAAACACATACACCCACATACAGTTTTTTTTTACATATTATAAGTTAATGCTTGTCATCGATCCCACCTGATGGAGAGTGGTGATGATGTCTAAGATGTTGGACAAACTAACTTAGTGAATGTCTATTCACTCTTCTCTTGAAGACTCCCATGTCGTACTTAGATGGAAACACCGCCGCAGGTAAGTTATTCTATTCCCTTGCGGTACGAATAATAAAATACGAAGAAAACCGCGTCGTTCGGACTGGTGGGATGTTCACGACAAAAGGATGGATACCTTCTGTACGCCGTGTTGTTCGATGGAGGAATGAGGACAGAGGAATAACGTAACGTAATAATAATACCAAAACCTTTTCCAGAAAATTCTGAATAAGGTTGCTAAAGACATCGGTTACTCTATTTCCTACCATTTACCTATAAAGGACAAACAAACGAACATCGATTCTTATATTCGGTAGATTGTTCAGTCGAATTCTGTTTCATCATTGATATCATAAATAGTCAGTAATATTAAACATAATTAATTATATTGGTTCATCATTAATACTTTTAAGATTTCCTACATAATGTGTAGGTCGATAACCGGATGAAATATAGATACGTAACAGAGGTTCAACCAGGTGGGTTTATTCTGATATGTACGTAGGTAATAGTTAACATTTGGTTTAATCGAATCATTAACAGTCTAGCGTTCTCGATATATTTCCTTTCAAGGTTATTATTCATGGGTTGCCTCATTTGGATGAAACACAAACGAATAATTTGTCGGTGATTCCGGACCATATGCCATTTTTAAAGATTAAAAGTTAATAATACTAAAACATTTCATAATATTTTGAATGGTCTAAGGAGGTTAACAAGCACACGAATCATATGATGGAAAGATCATCATGCCATGGACTGTAGAAACTAAAAGTTCCACCAATGGTTGCTCGTTAAGAGGGAAGTGACGTTATTTTAACAAAAGAAAAAAGCAAACCAAAAGAAGGAAAGAAGACTATCGTTAAAAGAATAGGTATCAAAACACCAACGAACCCCAGAGACACCAACAACATATTGCTGCAGGACTGGTGACAGAAGAGAACAACATAGAATGACTAAAGTATGTCCAGAAAGAAGATAAGTTTATGTACATAAATTTCCGCCCGCGGCTACAGCCCAGTAGGTACCCTATGGGTTATTCCGGATCATAATCATCTCTGTGCCAAATTTCAAGTAAATGCAATCAATATTTTTTGCGTGAAGGAGTAACAAACATCTATACATCCTCACAAACTTTCGCATTTATGTCAGTAGGATTGCAACTAGCAAAATTTTCTCATGGAATTCTTCCGGGTTCCAGATTGAACATTATGGAATTGCGAAGTCTCAGTCCCTATACTAATAGTTGTTCATGCATATGATACGATGGGATTTACCTCGTTAGATTGATTAATGTTGGCGAGTACTAAATCAAGTATGAATAAACACCAAGTGTAGTTACCGTTTATTTTATTGGAGTTTACACGAACTCTTACCCTTTACTCATTGGCTTTGAATGCAATGTAAAAAAATTATAGATATAGCTTTATTCATCCCTACGTTAAGATTTGTAGCCAATTTAAAAAAGGAGTTTTTAAATTCTAACGTATGCGTGTATTAAAGGGTATCCTATTAAAAAAACATTTTTTATATATCTGTGCGAATATGTACAGTACAGTGTAATCGGTTTATATCGAAACTCAGGGGACTGAGCATTTTTATCGTTATAGAGAGTTATCGTCACGTAGAGTCGATGAACACGTAGGTAGATTTTAACGTTACCCAACCAAAGTGCGCTTTTGTACTTTATAGGG
>DWJZ01002917.1:0-18174 GCA_018249125.1 Asbolis capucinus
AATCCAAACTAATGTAAGAGTATGTTTTAGTTAAGGATATGTTAAAAATAATTACCAACCTAAGCCCTATTCAATTTATATTGACAAACAGCACATATACCTTTTCAACAACGCGATTCACTTGCTCGTCTGTGATACCAGTTTTGATGTCGATGGGTTCGTAAGTGATGGCTTCTGGGTTCTCAGCAGCTACATCCTCAATGTTGACACCACCCTGAGACGATGCTATGATAACTGGACCCTACAAAATATTTGACACATTATTTTATTGCAACAAACTATTTAAGAAACAAAATATTACTCAATATGGCCCACTAAGCATGTGTATATCCTCATAACTGAGAAAACTTAGAATTATACTTCACCATGATGCTTCAATGTGGATTGGTGGAGAAGAAATCAAATAATAATTTTTAAATACAGATCTATTACTTCACCAATCCACACTGAAGTAGACAAGAGGAGTATGCTCTAGGCCTCCGCAACGATGACAAGAGTTATGCGCTTGGTAATGACCCATTGTCAAGTATTGAAGCTCATTAAAAAACATACATTAAAACTGCGTTCCATCATGATAGCAATGTAGAATTCTCTCCGAGGGAACTTTCTCTCAGTCACCATGACCATGTTGCAAATCCTTCCTGCGGCTCCAGTCTGCTTGGTCACCAAGTATTGCTTTAACATTTTACCCACAATTTCACCAGCTACTTGTGGCCTGTTGGAAACAATACTACCTATTAGTCAAAGTAAAATCATTTGTTTCATGTAGGTATTTTCAATACACTTATGAACATAACATTTAATTGGAATCTGTTTCTGGAGCATACCAAAATAAAGAGGAAATGAAACAGCAAAATAGTATCTATTTATATTGCAAACCATACAATTTTGTAAATCGTATTGTTCATTAAGACAAATTATAATAAAAGTAATTAAATTGTAATATTGTATTAATAATTTTGGACACAGGATTTGACAAGTCATCGGTTGCGTCATTTCAGGGACATTACAAATTAATCAATTGCACCTTATCAGTATAGGTTTAGAATCCAATCTCATCTTAATCTATGTAAATTGATAATAATGACAACCATTTACCATATCAACGTCATCCATCATTTTTGTCATATTTCTCTACAGCCATAATTACATACTGGGTTGCCAACTTTATTTAGTTTGAATGTAGTGATTTTTTTAAAAAGAGCATAAAGAATATAGTATGCTTCAAAATGTAAAGTGTTTTATGGAGAGAGTACAATATTGTTCCATTTTTAACTCATTTGTTTTATAAAAAAAACATGATATTTCTTACACGCCCATTACGTTAGTCGAACGAAAGGTGCATTCAAAATGTTGGAATGTCTTTTTATTACTTTTAGTGTTGCAAAATATAAACATTGATATATTAGTACATGTCATAGTCAAATATAGTATTTTCGCATACTATATATTTCTTGAACAGTATATCGTATGGAGTCCCGAAATACAGTACAATACTATATAATATATGGTTGGCAACATTAATCACAAAATAATTGACAAAGATACACATTGATTAGTATACTCACGTATCAACCATACGCACACCACCTTTAAGGCCATTTTTGAAAGCTCCTCTACCCCTGCCTCCTGCGAGTACCTATATCATTCATAATATATATGTAAATTATTGTATATTCACTTTCAAACACTGTTTATACAGCAGATATTGGGAAGAAAGCATAACAGGGGGTTTTTTTAGTAAGGTATAGAACCCGAAAAACTTTTTATTTTTATTTTATCACTTTGTGTCTTCTAAATTCATAAATATGTTTGTTTATATGCAACTAAGGTATTAACAATGTTTGTGATTTAAGTTATATATTGAAATAATTATATTTAAATAAAGATCTTCTGAAATTTAAAAAACAAACTGAAATCTCGTAAACAGCTGATCTGATTTGACTAATCTATTGTTATAGGCTTGATTTCTGCTTTTTTTTAAATTTTTACACTTAAACGTCATTATAAAGAATCCTATCCCTTCTCCCCCAAAAGAAAGAAAGGGGAGTCTATTTATTAATCCAACAATAATATTATAATGTGAAAGTTTCTTAGGATGGAGGGATGTTATTACAAAAAAACTACTCAACGGATTGTTATTACAAAAAAACTACTCAACGGATCTGAGTGAAATTTGGCACAAAGGTGGATTATAATCTGGAATAGGTACTTCTTATCAATGTATGTACCACGTGGGCAGAGCAGCAGGCGTAAACTAGTAAGTTATAAGTCTTACCTGTGCCTTGAGTACTATGTCTTTGGTGTTGAGGTCAGTGGCGAACTTGACTGCCTCGTCCGTGGTCTTGGCGATGTTAAACTTCGGCACAGGAATGCCATTGTCTCGTAGTAGCGTATAGCTCACGTATTCATGCACGTTCAGGTTACGTACTTGCTGTTTACTCGGCAAGCTGGACGCCGTGGTAGCTGCCAACAACTATCACACAGATTGCTTAAAATAACATCCGAGGTCCCGGCCTTCTCATTCACGCTGTCAATGTTAAGTTCAATATCAAGGTTCCCCATACCGAAAAATACTAGTTTGCACAAATTAAAAGAAAATCTAAAAGTAATTTAAAACACAAACATTTGAAGTCTTGGTGACGTAATTTATACTAAAAGGGACAAGGTCAAATTTATAATTGTGCTCTAATACATTTAATAAATTCAAGGTTTTGAGTAATTTTTCGGTTACATAACATATGCAAGAACTGTAAGACAAAACAGACCTTCGTAGCTAAAATATAGATTCAATTTACGATATGGAATCAATAGGAATCTACTCAAAACCTTGGTAATAAAAAAATTGGGATAAAAATATTGTTAGGATTTATTTATGACAATAGTAGTATGTTACCTTTGTTCCATTTTTCAAGATAACTGTTTCTGCAAGACCAAATGAACGAGGTAGTAAAGTCGCCATTTTTCCTTTCCTTCCTTCCCACTTTTGTTAAAATTTTTGTCTGGTTTGACTGATGGCTGGACTTGTTGACTTGAAGGTCTTGAAGTCAGAACGAGTGACAGTGACAACGTCACGGCCCATTCTATTTATCTATGATCCTTGAAGTCACAGATATGTAATGACGCAGACTATTGTGTCACAGACAAACTATAATCCTCAATTCTGTGGCAATGATTATAAGAATATATGATATTGCATTTAGTCTAAGTCCTCCTCCTCCGATAGTGGTGTTATTCTATGGTCTAAATACAAAAAACGAGTTCTAAGTTTATATGAATAACACCAGTGTATTTTACTTTATCTTTACAGTTCTCGGCTTGTTGCAAGTTCTCTTTCTCGCTCTAATATCCATTCATAAAATAATCATGTATCAAATCAAAAATCAATCTAATTGATTAAAATTTTGTATTTTTGCATCAAGGTATACATAGTAGGTATTATGCCATGCATTGTAGCATGCAGCATGTAGGGAACAGGTGTACTAACACAATACTTGTGTAAAGCTGTTCCATAACAGCCAATACAACAGCTTTTATTATTTATGAACTAAATAGCTTGATATGAAAATACACAGGAAAAAAATCAAATTTTGAATAAATTCAAGTTTAGCATAATCAAAACAACAGCATTGAAACAATATAAAATATTTAATTTTGTTGAACACTGGTAATTGCATTATCAATGGTTTTATTTTTCTCATCATTCCAAACACCATTCCCACTAAAATAATGTTTTCTTTCCAGAAAATAGAGGGCTATGCTTAGTTTTTGTGTTTTACTTATATTCTCAAAATCCAGGTTGTCATACACCAGCTGATTTTCTTTATTTTTACCAATGTAAATCATTACTTCTTTTACTTTATTCCAGGGATATAGCAAAATAGGGCAATTCTCATAGATATCATTGGCAGAAAATTCAGTTGATAATTTTTTATAGACATATCTGATTTGAATTATAGGTATGTTTATCCAGAATGGATGTCTTTTCACTTTTTTCCGAATATCACCCATAGAGTACTTGTTGCCCAGAAATTCTGATATACAAAAAATTAGGTCCTTTCCTTTACCCAAGCGATCACCTGGTGCTTTTTGAAATACCTCATAATGGGCTGAACTTCCAGACAAGATATTTAAGCTTAAACATTTTTTGTTGTTCTCATACAAAGTTCTGAGTCTTCTCATCGCTGTATTGTTATAGTGAATCATTTTTAAAAATCTTGGATGCCTTGAAAATGAGCTAAACTCAGGTATAGTGGTAGCTTTTTCTAGTCTCTCTTTTACTGTCTGAGGTCCAAGGGTATAGATTTGAAAACATCTTCTCTGAGCCTCATTGCTGATACCAAACTCATTAAGGATTTTCTTAGTTTCCAGTAAAGAGGCACAACTTCTTGTTGCTATTTTGGGATGCAGCCTTATTATTTCTTTGATATCAATTCCACCAATAGTCCGGCATTTTAAGAGGATATTTCTCAGATTCTCTGGATCAACATGAATCAGATAGAAATTTGATTTGATCTTAGACGGTGGTATCAGGAACTGCTTCTGCAATATTGATAGTGTTTCATTTATTACTTCAAGAGGACGATGTTTAACAGTGGGATATGTCTTCAAACCTCTAAAAAATTCCTCCTCACTTATATCTAAGACCAACTCCAGGTACCTTTGAATGATTTTTAAACGCAGTGTGTATAAGGTATAGTTGTCTGCATTACCATACACCAGCGTTGTGAGTGATGTTGGCCACTGAGTCATATAATTGGCTAACTTATTTTCTATATTGATTAATGATGAAACAATACCTGAATCTTTTAGATCTCTCACAGTCTTTCGTTTAACTAGTAACATATAGGAAACTAAAAATTCTGCAGATAAATTTTGTATTCCACATTCTTTTAGAACTTTGTATCGAAATTTTATAGTAACAGGTAACATGCTACATAATGAGGGTTGGACCACTAGAACATTAGTGGGAAGCCCTAACTCATTTATAGTTTTCACCAAATCTCTTAGTTCTTCTGTTTTTATTCTTCGTAAACAAGGATTGTTCAGTTGAAGATACTGAGCTCTGCTTTCACTAATATTTAGATATTTGCACAGGGCCGTTATGTTGTTTCCATGTTGACAGTAATTATTTACATGTATATAATTTTCGGATGCTCTTCTCAGTAGTCTCAGTCGTAACCATTTGGATAAAAATGATTGATATAATATCATGTTACATGAATGCATTCACAATTTACAAAAAAAGGTTTTTCAATTTTACATTTTTTATCAACAAGTGTTAATTCAACATTTAGTGAGTTCGCTTATAAAGAAGCTTGTTTATTTAAATACAATTAATGTAAGTCATTCACTGATTCTATATAATTCGTTTACGTTTACTAATAAATAAGATGTTTTGTTGAAAACTTAAATAAATATTGTAATTATCTTAATTACAATTTTAATACATAACAATTCAAATGATGAAATAAATTATTTCAAAACGTCATTGAATAAAAATTAAAGTTGTTAAAAAATGTCAAAGTCATATCCAGTGTCGATTGCGATCACAGAGATACAGACTACCTAGATTTTTAAATGTATATTTTATTACCCACTATAATTAATCATTGATGTTGTGAGGGGTAATAAAATGGTTGAATAAATAGATTAAATACTTTATAAATTAATTACTCCAATATTTATTGCATTATGCAAAATCTAGCTTGCATAGCTTCCACTACAGTCGTTTGTCTTTGATGCTGTTTGGGTGTAGTGCAGTGTGACACTGTCAGATCAATTCAGTTAAATCTGCAAACTTTATTTTGTTTTTCAGTTGTGTTTTTGCCATTACGGTTTTCATTAAAGTGAAAGTAAACAACTATTTCTAAAATGGCTTTGGCTAAGTCAAAAACAGGCCTATTCGCCGTAAGCTTCTATACTTTCGCCACTTTGTTTATATTAATTGCGTTTGTAAGTCCCTACTGGTTGGTCACCGATGGAAAGTTAAAGAATCCAAAGTTTGTGAAAATAGGTCAGTTATAGCGTAATAAGTACCAAAATTTTTTCGGGTAACTTATTATTCATGATTGGTACAATTTGAACATTATTTATTTTCAGGTTTGTGGCAGGTGTGTTTCAATGGCTTTGAAGAAGTACATCATTGGTATGACACTGTGTTCACTGGTTGCTGGTGGATTTTCGAAGAGGAATATTTTATTATTCATGATATATTACTGCCTGGATTTTTCATAGCTACTCAATTTTTTTTCACCATTACCATGTCTTGTGTTTTGGTGTCAATGTTTCTGACACATTTGTATGTGAAAAAGGACAAGGATGATGACAGTTATGTGACTCTTCTAGTTACCCTGGGCACTGTGCTGGTTATCGGAGGTATGTATGCCATAATATAAGAAAAACAATTTAATACCAATAAAGTTTATTAGTTACTATATTGGATCTCTCCCAATGGTATTCAAAGAACCTAGCTTACTCAAACATTACCTATATTCAATTAGTCAAGCTTTTTATTAAGTAAGTTTATTATAATCAACGGATGGAATTACATACCTTTTACTATTTAGAAGTTGAAAAACAGTATAAAATAAATATTTTAAATAAAGATTAAATTGTTTTCAAATATATAATAAAGAACAACATATTAGTTATATTGCTGTATTCATTGGCATTTACTCTCTCTCTCTTTTATTCAGGTTTTTCGGGATTAATATCAGTGGTTACGTTTGGTGCCAGAGGTGACGGTAGAGACTGGATGCCAAACTGGGAGCACAATGACCTGGGCTGGGCATTTGCTCTAGGAGTAATTGGAGTGATATTCTTGTTTCCTGCTGGCATATTATTCTTAGTTGAAGCAAGGGTGCAAAAATATAAAAGACTGCATGAGATGCAGAGCCGGGATCCATCTTCCTACACTATGCATGAGAGGAAACAAGCCTACCCAGGTCACACAGATATATAGATCGTGTTATATGATGATGACATTTGTATTTTTGATATTACTGTGTCATTATCTTACTTTATGTCAATTCTGTAGTAATGCCTCCGTCCAAATTGTTGCTAAAGAATCTCAGTTTTATAGTAAATATATAATTAACTTTTAATACAACTGTATGCAATCATGTTAATATTTAAACTAAGGTTCATATCATCATTCTTCTGCATGTTTCAAACTGGAGTATGAAAAAGTGATTTTTGATATATGTTGAACTGAACAGTAATGGATACATAATTACATATAATGTATATAAAATTCGAATGATGAGATGAAACATTAATAAAATCGTTTTTAAGTCCTACTAATATTTTTTTATGTTAGTTATATTGACTGTTGAAACTTAAGCTTTATAGACTGTAGGCACACAAATTCTAACTAGTTCACTTTCTAAGAGAATGACTGAAGTTTGTTACTAGAGGCCTACTAATATTTACTAATTGTGTCTAGTAATGATTTGAAGGCAGGAGTAGCAGTAGTACAAAATGTAAATAGCAGCAGTGTCTGTTATTCCTGTGAGTAAGTTTCATATTGACTTCAAATCCCTCTCAGTTTGGATCTTGGGAGTTTGACTATGTTCTTGACATTTCCTCCCACAATACACATTTCAGACCTTATATAGAATGAAGTGCCTTATTGATTCTTAATTAGATACAAAATAGCGTTTAAGAATTATTTTTTTGTAATTGCACGAATGTTTTAATAAATTTTATATTGAAACTAAAACTTTTATTTACAAATGCCATACACAAAATATGTCTAATGGGGTTTTTATACCACTAAACAGTCTGTACGTAGTGATTATAATGAAGCTTTACGGGAAAATAATAGTTCCATAAAATAATAGACAGTGTATATATATAGTGAAATTTTTGACAGTTAATTTATCTCATATTTTGAAATATTTGCCTCTGCTACTTCTAAATTTGAACTGAAGTTGAATTTTAAAGGCACAGTTTGCTTACAGAGCAAGGCATGTTTCGCTGCTTCAAATCCCATTGAAACACAACGAGATTCCTCCAAGCCTAATAAAGTACCATTTATGAAACCACTTGAAAAACAATCCCCTGCACCTGATACATTTTCTACATGTGACAAAACTGTGCCAGGATACAAATGCACATGTAAAAACTTATTTCCTTGCTCTGTTATTCGTTTGACTATCATAACACCTTTTGATCCTAGTGTTATGATTAGAATGCTAACATTTTGTGATACAATCTTAGATAATTCTATAATTTCTTTGATTTGGGAACTATTGTCTACAGTACAGGGCTTTATAAAGTTCGCCATTGCTCTTAATTCAGATATATTTGGAGATGAGTATGCTAATTGATGTTGTAGTGCCGATTCATGGAATGGTTTGCACGCTTTTCTTCGGTCTGTTGGTTCAAAAAAAACTGAAACAAGAAAAAATATGACCTTTGAATTAGTAGAAAAGTTATTTGGTGTACACATAGAATATATTATTTTATTCTGAAACGTTTGCGATTAAGTGATACATCAATCCAGTTAGTTGCTAAGTTCTGTATAATTCGAATAGTCGGGACTAGGATTGCATATATTTTAAGTACAACATGCCTATTGATTGTATATTGATCACACAATTAAAACATAATTCCCTAACGAAATATGATGAATATCTCAGGATAGAAGAAATTAAAATTATTGTAATTAAAGTCATTTTGTTCCTGCGACCTGTAAAGCGACATTTCGACTTAGTCAAGGATATAGTGACGACGAGGACATGCGCCGACAATACATAGTATAAAATTAATCATATAAAATCCTATCGTGAGTACCGGATAAGTAGCAATTAAATGTTCAAGTCCAGGAATTGACATAATATTAAATTATAGTAAAATAAAATGATAAGTGGAATTGCTGAACATATTGTGGGTTGTGGCTTTTGTGAGCGAGCGCTCAGTGGAATGCATGTAGCTTAATTGTCTATGGACAATTTAAAAAAATGTACTTTGACAGTGACATGACAACGCCCAAACAATTTTGAATTGACTGTGTGACTTTACGAGTAGCGAAGTTCATTCATTCATGTAATTGTAAACGGCAGTTTACGTTATTTGGTATTTGGGTAGTAAAAGCTATTTGAATTTATGAAATTAAAGTGTTTAATTATAATGGCTATAATTTATTAATTCAATATGAAAAGCTAGTTGTGAATTAGTTGCCATTATTTTCGGTTTTGATATTTTTTAAGATATATTGTGGTCGCGTTATTAAAAGTGTTTTGGAAACGTGACGTGTATTATAAACAAATTATTTTATACATGACAGCAGTTTCTTTGGACTTTACGTCTCATGTAAGTAACAATAGTAAGTAGTCGGTACTATTGAATACAAGTTTCGTTACTCATTCTGTTATAACCATTGCGGTGTGCACTATCGCAACCTATAATAATCCCACAGCTGAGCTCGGGTCTGAAAATCACAAGAGTACAGGCCATAGCCCGCCACACTAGCTCATTGTGGATTGTTAAGACTTACACCTTTGAGTACTTTAAAAGGAAACGTGTGTGTAGGTCTCCTCACCATGTTTACCTTCACCCAAGCCAGTGATAATTAGTTTAACATATACCAAGCTATTGTAATAATGCTAAAATAGACATTACATATTCTAGACTAAATACACATTACATATTCTAGAAAACCATTGTAATGTCATCAGAAACTATTCATATGGTCATCAAAAAGTAAAACTATTTTATTTTATATTTCTTTATTTATTAATTGAGTGTTGAATATTCATACCTATTTAATAGCAGGGCAATGATAAGCTTATATTATTAGTAATATAATATTACTGGCCAGAAGTTTGAATCCTGAACACAAATCTAAGTTTAAAGAGTTTTTTGACTGTTACATACTAATTAATTTGATCAGTACTAATCATCTGTAAAGGGAAACTTTGCAAAACTAAACAAAAACCTGAGAATTGCTAGCAAAGTTTTCAAAACTTGTATGAAGTCCAACAATCTTAACTTGACTACCTTTGTGGCTTGTACCCTTTATATTGAAAGAAGAAACCTGAACTCAGCAGTGGTGCAGTTATTTGGTGCAATAACTTATAATTATTATCATCAGGTGGAGTAATAACCAATGTCGAAGTAATAGAATGTAAAATATATGTATGTTAGTTAACTTTTCTTAATAATTTTCCTAAGAATATTTTTGAATCAGTAAATAGTGAACTCATATTGTCCTACTAATATCATAAATGCAAAAATTTATAAGGATGGATGGATGTTTGTAACAATTTCACGCAAAAACTACTGAACCAATTTTAACGAAACTTAGTACAGGGATAGATCTGAAATATAGTTAAAACTCTTAGTAATGTTATCTTTTATAATGATAAACTCCCTAAAAAGTAGAACCCACATTGTTCATGACAGGCCGGTTGGTCTAGTGGTTAGCGAACCTGACTGTTACACTGAAGGTCGTGGGTTCGATTCCCACCCAGGTCAAACGTTTCTGTGAAGAGCTCTTTGTTCTGTGTGGGTGTGGGGGTATGTATTTTAATATATATATGTCTGTGTATTAGTTGATCACCATAGTACAAGCTAATGCTTAGTTTGGGGTCAGATGACTGCGTGTGCGTTATCCAAAGATATATATTTTTTTATTTATTCTAACGTAACCTGTACCCTGTAACAATAACTCTCTATAATGATAAAAAATGCCTAAAGTTTTGTTATAAAGTTTTAACACAAAAGACTATATTTTATCAACATGTCACACAGGCAGAGCAGCGGGTGGTCCCTAGTATATCATAAGTCCTGTTGGTAAAAGACTAACAGCAAATTTTAGTGTAATATTGTCATATTCAGTTTTATAAGATAAATGTACTGAATATGGTTGGTACAAATAGGTGACTAATTTGACGATTAATTAACGAATGAATCATGTTTTGTAATTAGGATTATTTTTAAGTATACTTGCTTGATAAATTGTACATAAAGACTGTTATTTTTATTAGTGAACTTGAACATGGAGCAAAAAATTTTTTCGTGGTATTGGGCAGGTATAGAATATAGACCGCTACAATGTGGGATATCATAATAATTTGTGTAGGATAATTATGGTTACATAGTTTGGAATTGTTTGAAAAGATTGCTATCAGCCTTTTTTATATATTCAATAACTTAGCGATTGACTACGAAACATCTGATGTTAAGAGGCATATTTGATGGGAAACTTGATCTAATCCATTTATTATAATCAGTCGGGAATACCGACAGGGGCAACTTATGGCTTATGTGTAACTGTCTGCTAAATAATTAATTCTGAGTATGTGAAATAATTTACAATAGTACCATATACGGGAAGAAAATTTTTAGAAATTTAAAAGGAATACTATTTTGTATAGGTACAGAAAAGCGGTGATAGCCTAGTGATTAAGAATTCGGCCTCCCACCCGGGGGGTCTGGGGGTGAAGGAAAACATCGTGAGGAAACCCGCATGCCGGGTGCAAAACTCAAAGGTGTGTGAAGTCTGCCAATCCGCACTTGGCCAGCGTGGTGGACTTTAGCCTTAACCTTCTCATTCAGAAAAGATACCCATACTCAGTTGTGGGCCGTGATGGGTTGAGATCATAAGTAGAGACTTACTGGCAAAACAAATTAAGGTGTCTGCGGAAACCTACAACACTGTTTTCTGTTACAACGCACGCATAAAATGAACTTTTCTACTTATCTTTTTACGCTGCGATAACAATACAGAAGTATTGTGCCACATACATGTGTACATTATCTATTCTTTGTTATTTACGCACGTTTAAACTCTATCATGATAGGTTACTTGGTACCCCTACCCAGGGGCGAGCATGGAAGAACAACGAGGGAGGGATAAGTTTTTCTGGATTTAATACATGTGAAATACATTTAATATGTACTTTTTGACAGCTGTACCCTTGCTCGGAGGAGTTTAAAAATTGTCCTAAATGTTAATCGGGGATATTAAGTAATAACTTTACAAAGTTTCATCGAAATCTGTCCGTTGGTTTTCACGTGATGCGCGTTCAGACAGACATATAGAAAATAATTCAAAAAAAAATTTCGAGCTCTATGACGATATTAGAGTTCCCCCTCATCAAAATTTTGAAAAATAAACGTACAGGAAAAATGCACTTTGAGTTTTATTATAGTATAGATTAAGGTTCTAATTTGAATTCTTCAAGACAACGAGAATCGGCCGGCTGAATCGTTGTCTTCAAATATTAGCCTTAGCCTGCTACATCATTTATTATGTGTCGCCTGAGATGAAAAATCGTAGTGGCCATGGCACAGGCCTTAAGTGGAGTAGTGTCATAATATTGGGCTATATCACACGCACACGGTTAGAACCGTCATGAATCACAAATTCAAAGTAAGTTTTGCAATAAAGAGTAAATGAATGGGTAGAGGTTCATTTGTACACCTTCACCATGTAACAATGCTAAGAGGTTCACACGCAATACTGTGGGAAATAAGAATTAAACAAAAAATAAAATTATTTCTGACTACAAAGTCGCTGATCCTTGGTAATACGTGGTGTAGGTATGATTATATATTAACTAATATTATAAAGAGGAAAGGTTTGATTGTTTGAGGAGAATAGGCTCCGAAACTATGAGACCTATTTGAAATATTCTTTTACCATTAGAATCCTTAATTATCCCTGATAAACATAGACTATAACATATTTTCATATACATTAGGGGTCCGTATGAAGTCTTCGATAACGTAACCCAACCCAAAAATATCCTAATATCGAGTACCCTGCGGGAACTATTGACATTAGAGCAAGCGGTTGTACTACAGTTTTATGGAGGACATCAATATGTACAAATTCGCGGCTCCATTATGTTAGAATATCATTACGTCACAATAACTACTTTTTGACTGGTACTGTCACATTCAGCTAATGAATATTTGGTATATTCTAGAACCGTTAACATCCCGGCGTGATCGGTCGCGTTAACAACGGGCCCAGTCGAAAACTGGATACATGATTGTGAAGCCACGTCTAGTCTTCGGACGGCATAAGAACTTCCCACGCCAAGAGAGGCCAGAGGCCTTCAAGCTGTTTAAAAAACATTCGACAATGGCTTAACCACTTCCCAATTAACACTGTGATTTTGCTTCGTTTCAGCCGCTAGTAGATTTTACGAATAGATAGATACTTATGTACTTTATTACGTCACCGCGGCCAATACATTTCAACACAGTGTTGTTGGACGGAGCAAAAAGATCCCTTCTAAATTTTTTCCCTGTAACCTACTCACAGTTTTCTCATTTTGCAGATCTTACGATGAACGCAAGCTCCTAGGCAATGAACATTTAGACATTGAGATATCTGAAATAAGTTGTCCGCGTCGGTGTTCTCGTTTGATTACAATGTAATGTCGTCAAGTTACGATTGAATACGCTTTTACTAAGTGCACTAACCATTGAAGATTTCATCGCCTTACTATCAGGTGGAATTGTAGTCAAACGCTAATTAAACGTAAAACTATTTCTTTATATCATTGACTGTATTATAGACTTTTTTTAGCGTAAAACTATTTCTTTACGTTACTTATTTAACGTCAATATATTTCTTTATACCATTGATTGTATTGTAGACTTTTTTTTGGTCAGATGTTCTAGGCCAAGAATAAATGTGAGATAAAAAATGTTTACAGATACAATGAAGAACCGAAGTTTGGCGGGTAACTGTGGCATTGCAGTGTTCGTAATTGCCCTTGTCACTGTGGCATTGGCATTCGGCACGCCTAGCTGGCTGGTCAGCGATTATAGGATAAGAGGGGCGAGATTGGACAGGTACGTTTTAATTAAAATTCAAATGAATGGCCGAATACAAAAATAAAAGCCTAAAATAAAAAAAAAATGCCGAAAATAAAAAACTAAATGGCCGATAAGATAAAAATAAGTAGCCGACAGTAAATAATAAATGGCCAAAAATAAAAATGACCGAAAATAAAAATGAAATGGCTGTAAATAAAATGGCTGGGCTTATTTCAATTGTCTTACTTTCTGAATCTAATACTTCCTAAAATCTTTATACAATTTTTATATAAATGCATTTTTGAGATACGAGGTAAAGTAAAGCGGCGATATAGCATTCACTACCATAACTGTGATCAATTCCAGGTCCTCGGGCCATTATGTGGCCTGTGAACGCATCTTAAATGTCCCGTGGAAACAAGTTTTATGATTCTTGTAGTATGTAACTCCTGAGAGTAAGGGAGTAGGAATTGTCAGTGGCCCGGAGTAAATATAATTTCTCAGTTTAGCCCGGCTGTCAAAAAAGTCGAGCACCCCTGCTCTGACAGATATCCCCAGCGATGATGAAAACTTGGGGTAGTTCACAACTACTTACGTACCTTTCAAATACACTCACTTTATATTCCTCTCTTTCTCCCCGTTCTTCAGTCATCCTCCATCCCATTCTTTTATCACCCGTCCTGAAGCAGTATGTTGTTGGTTTATCCGAGGTCATTTGATGTCGTTATTGATTTCGATTGCCTTAACAATATACTGCTTCCCTTGTTTCTTTTTCTTCCCTGCGTGTGCGGGACTTCTTGGCAGGCAACGATTTATCCCCTAGTGTTGTTAATGTTCCTGTGCAGCGGTATTCACTTACCATCAGGTGACCTTCCGCTCGTTTACCTGCTTATCACCAACACACAAAGTTTACGGCTCTTAGATTGTAGTGTATGTATAAATACATACTAATTGACTACATACTGTATTAATTCTTCGAAGGGGCCTACCCGCTTTGTATTCCCATGCAATTCTTTCAAATGACCAGATCCTCTACCATCTAGGAGCCGTAAACTTTGTTGACGAGATAATACTGTCGTTATAGAAGTATTTCCAGTTTTCATTTTCGTTTGACAATTCGTTTTTTTTCAGTCTTTTTTGTAATACCTTAATTTTGGCCTTAGTCTTAATGTTCAGAATACAATAACAATTTTTTTTACGTTATAAGTTAATTCTTGACATTGATCCCGCCTGATAGAAAATTGTGATGATGTTGAAAGATTTCTTGGCGCACTAATATAATATATTACTACAATCGAATATCTTTTTCAGGCTTGGACTATGGAGTCACTGCTTCAGATCCCTGCCGGATCCTCTGGACCAGTATCAAAGACGATTCTTCGTCGGATGTCGATGGGTCTACGACCCGTTTACGACGGGATACGACAAAATACGTGGTTACTTACTACCCGGTAATATTACTTTCTCGTTGTGTAGAAGTATGTTCTTGGCGTGGGGTCCTTTAGTGTCATAAGTGACATTGCGTCAATGCGACATGGAATTGTAAAATTATGTAACTTATTTAATTTTTATTCTGTATTGAAATCTGTATTTAAGCCATTGTAATTTTAACACATGGTTTTTTGGGCCGAAAACGTAACCGAACTTTCGGCCTCGCTCCGTATCGGCCGAAACTATGATGAACTGAAATGCTTTTTGAAATGAAAACCCAAAAATAGATCCCTTAGCTGAAATCGTAACCGAACCCGAACGCGGGTCGTGGGACAGAACAATTAAAATTGATAAACAGGCCACTGTAAGGTTATTTTAATTATCAATTCAACTGCAAATTGCATGGTTAATTACGACAGTGTCATGTATTATATCAACGGCAAATACAGTAATTGTGTCTTTATCTAGGTCGCAACTGTTGTATTTTTAACTTAATTTTCGACAAGCTGATAACCCCGACTTCGTGCACAAAAACGGTCGTAACATTCTGCGATGAGTCGAGTAAAAAATATACTCATATATTACAACATGTATAATGTTGCAGATTCCTACTTCCCTACTAATATTATAAATGCGAAAGTAACTCTGTCTCTTACGCTTTCACGCTTGAATCACTGAACCGATTTTGATAAAATTTGGCACAGAGATAGAGTTGACCTTGAGGAAGACTATACTTTTTATTGCGAAAAATGGGCTTTAATAGTAAAAGATTTTTTTTAATCGGTCCAGTACTTTCGGAGCCTATTCAATTCAAACAAACAAACAATAAAATCTTTCCTCTATATACATAATATTAGTGTGATATAATAGTAGTGAAGTATACGCAAAAAAAAAACTGTAACACAACGGTTTTATATCAAAACTAGTTGTGTTTTGCGGTTTCTTCCGCGTTAATTTGAGGAAGTAATGCCCGCCTCCTTGGTCGAGTGATCGCAAGCGCCTCTGCCGTTAGTTGCGAGTTATTTCAATTCTAAGATATCTTCTAAGATATTTATTGAAATAAAACGATGTCAAGGTCAATTTTGTTCAAAAATAAATACAGTGTACAGTGTACTCTCTATAACGAAACTCTAGATACTGAGCATTTTTATAGCTGTAGAGAGGTATAGTTTTAATGGAGCGGATGAACAATAAGTGGGTTTTAAAGTAAAGTAACCAAGTTGTGCTCACTTTTATTTTATAGTGAATTAATCGTTATAAAGGATAACGTTATAAAGAGTTTACACTTGTGACGTATTTGTTTCGATAAGGATTTATATCTTGTCCATAAAACTTTATTTCTTCGGAACAAATGCATTAATTAATTTAGAAGAAAGTTGATAATAATAACATTTTTTATCGTGAGTCAACCTTAAAAGATAGACATATGCTATCGGGGATTCATTTTTAAAAACTTTTAATGTCGGTAAATTTCGTCATACATGATTTTTGTGTATCTTTACCTACTTACACAGTACACGCAATAGAAGATCTCAAAAACTATTATTTTCCTTTTTTTATAACTTTTCTTTTTATTCTTCAGCTCCTATTGGTTAAAGCGTGATGTTATGTAGCCTATAGACTTCCTCGGGAAATGGACTATCAAACACAAGAAGAATTTTTCAATTCAGACCAGTAGTTCCTGAGATTAGCGCGTTCAAACAAAAACTCTTCCGCTTTATGATATTAGTATAGATATTAGATGACGTAAAAGTTGTGCGTAACACCTACAAAAACCTTTTGATTTTTGTTAAGATAATGTTTCTAATAGGCAGCAGTTATTTGGCTATAGGCACGCTGTCATTGATGGGACAGTTTTATGGTGGTTTTGAGTCTGAAAAACAAGGGATCTTGGATCTTGGATTTCGGATCATATTTGTGATATTTGAGTTTTCGATGCAAACGCAACCTGCGATACAAGGAAGAGTAGAGTATAAGTTTGCAGGCGTTTATTAAAAAACCGACCAAGTGCGAGTCGGACTTGCACACTTAGCGTTCCATACCATTATCTTTAAAAACAAAAAATAAAATATATTTATTGTTTGGGAGCCTCCCCCTTAAATATTTGTTTCATTTTAAATACTTATCTTTAAAGTGAATATATAATTTAATAGTTAGTGAATATATTTAAGACATTTATTTATTTGAAAGAAAGAAAACATTTATTTCTTAATCTTATTACATACTTGGGTTATAAGACAAGGAAGAAAAAAAGATTTATTTCTTCATATTATTACATAGTTGGGTTACAAGACAGTACAATAAAACAAAATATTTAGGTATTTATTTTATTGTCTTTTAGTATTTGTTGTAATAGCGGCAACAAAAATACATTATTTGATAAAATTTCAACTGTCTATCACAATTCACGATACAGCCTGGTGACAAGCAGATAGACGGGCACAGGGTTTTACTTTTTGGGTGCAGTACCCTAAAAGGCACTAAATATTTAATAATTACATTTACAAGTATAAAAGTATGTAACATAATTTTAAAATAATCTGTGGAATGCTCTAACCAAAGTTATCTTGCACAAAATCTCAATCTAATTACGTTTCTAATAAATTCACGTTTTTTATAAATCCGGCTATTCATGGAACTGTGAATCATACATTATGTGTGCTGTTTTTTTTAACGGTACGGTGTTAATGAATGGCACGTTTTAATAGAGAAGAAACATTTTCGAATGTGACGTTTTGGGCTTAATTTTTTTTAGCACAGATAGAAAATTATTAAGTGAGTGGAGCTTTTTTCTAAATTTTTTTTTTTGGGATATTTGACGTATGTTAAATTAATTATTAGATATGCGTCGAAGAGTTCATATCACCATGCCAACCCATCACGGCCCACTATTGAGCACGGGTCTCTTATCTGAATGAGAAGGTTAAGGCCATAGGCCACCACACTGGCCAAGTGCGGATT
>DWJZ01002918.1:0-18172 GCA_018249125.1 Asbolis capucinus
AATATTTTATTTCTTTATGTAATATAATTTCAATTATAATTTCGTCTTATAAATTATTTCAATTTACATCATACGGCGCATTCATAAATAACCTGTTTCTGTTTTCAGTACGCAAATCCTGATTTACCATTAGGCAGCGCAGAACAATTTCTTCTTACGTTAGCATCAATCAATGAGCTTTCTTCTAGACTGAAACTATGGGTCTTCAAATTGGATTTTGACAATTTAGAGGTAAAGATATTCTAATTTCTATTTATTGATCAAGTTTTTATAGCACATATTAATTTTAATAATTCTTTTGTGCGTCTATTTGCCCTCCGTCTTCGTCAACGGCTGGGTCAATTTGGGTAAAATGTGCATGTTCCATTCCAACCAATGAAACTCCTGGACCTTTGGAAAGTACATTTGGACTTAATACTATAGGTGACACTTCTGTTGATATGTCACCAAACCAACGGTGAGGGCAGCATCTGCCGGGTTCGCTAGTCTATTAAAATTGTTTTATATATTTTCACTTTTCAGAAAGAAATAGCAGAACCACTAATGGACCTAAAACAAGGTATAGAGCTATTGAAGGCAAATAGAACTTTTAAAGTTATTCTAGCCACATTGAGGTCAGTGGGTAGTTTCTTAAATGGCAGTCAAGTGAAGGGCTTCCGACTTGAATATTTATCCAAGGTTATGGAAGTAAAAGATACTGTACATAAGCATCCTCTACTATATCACATATGTGAAATGATTATTGAAAAGTTTCCAGAGAGTACTGATTTCTTCAGCGAGGTAAGCAAAACATGATTATTATTGCTTGCGTTTAATTTCAGTCATATTAAGAGATGCTTAATGGATTGATAGGCTATTAAGCGTTCTTTTAATGAAATATAAAGTTTCTCAAATGTGATCACTCTATATCGAATATAAATTGTAATGAATTAATCTTTTTTATTTAAATAATATATTTTTCTCAGCAATATCCTTTAATCTTCTACCTTGTATGAAACTTACCAAAATAATGTTAGTAAGGTTTAAATTTTCAGGTTGGTCCCGTGATACGGGCTTCAAAAGTGGATTTCGATATGCTGACTAGTAATCTGTTGAAGTTGGAATCTGATTGCAAGGCTTCATGGGACCATATGAAGAGGGTTGCAAAGCATGACAGCTCTCAAATATTCAAAACAAAAATCAATGAGTTTCTAACAGACGCCGCGGAAAGGATAATTTTGTTAACTGTAATTAAGCAAAGAGTGATGAGCAGGTAAACTTTTTACAATTTAAAAATTGTCTTCGGAATCTTCACTGTTTACTTCCCCCTTTATACGTTGTTGTAATATTACTTGAATATCATGTAATGCGAAATATGCCTATGCGAAAATTTATTTAGCGAATGCCACTTAATTATTACTTAATAAATTACTAAAGTTACTCAATTTTGACAATATAAAAACTGTTGTTGCCATGCTAATGCGAAATATAAGTTAAAACGATGCTGTGCCTTTTTTGGAGCATTTCATGTCAAGACATTATCACAAAAACATCAGATGAAATGTTTTGTTGTAGGTACAGCAAGTTTCTATTGTATCTCGGAATCCACCCTGGAGATATCTCCAAAAACAAACCATCAGACTTTCTCAAAGTCATTGCAGAGTTCGCACTAGAATACCGAACAACAAGGGAGAGAGTATTACAGCAGCTGGAAAAAAGAGCCAACCATAGGGAGAGAAACAAAACAAGAGGCAAAATGATTATAGATGTAAGTTTCTGTTGAACTTAGCTAACAATGAGCATATAGAAAAAGTTTATAGAAAACCAAACTTTGATATTATGTGACAATACCGAAAGTTAGGTATTCATTCAAAAAGGTTTTCAGTAATTATTATTAAAATAATAATAATGTTATAGGTTGGCAACTATTCGAATAAAAATGGCGATCATGTTGCCGATAGCGCACTAAAGGAACTGTTGAAAACCGACCCGGAAACGGATATTCTCACCGGAGGCAGGCGGAAACTACAGCCCAACAACAACAGAATACTTGTCAAGTAAGTGAAAACAACATTTTAATATTCTAATTCTCAAACATGTAAAAGTTCAAATACAATGAGAGGACCAAACGAAACAGTTAATTGTAGGAACAAGGAATCGATTGTTACGAGGATTATAGAAAAAAAATTAATTACATAGCAAATTACGATTGACAAATTACGATTTTAATATGCACGTATCCTAGAATAAGTTTCGTGATTGATTCTTACGAGTAGCTCGGTAATTGATCTTAGTAGGCCTAAACCAATTTAATAAAATTATAAATAAGTAATACGTTTAAAAGTAAAAATAACAAATTTATTTAATTATTAAAATAAAATAATTAATAAAAAATTTCAGCGGTGACTTATCAGCGGATGACGAAATCATCGAGAGCCTTGTTCGTTCTGCGAACCCCAAACGAAGACCTATCGCACGTGACAGGAGAAGAAATAGACTCTCCGATAAGAAAAATTGTAAGCCTTTTTATATTGTATTTAACATCATAATTATGCTAGCGAATTGTTAGATTGTCCGTTAGATATATAAATTGTTTCAGAAGGATTATGATACAAGTTACATCGCAATCCAAATGTACTACCTACTGTAACCTTACTAACAAAAGTGCTTGCGCAATTTCTTCAGCACATTCATTTACAATGCGAAGCGATTCTTGTTAATATGTTTTTGCGAAGTTTGTCCTTATTGTGGTACACAGTGATATATAGATTAAATGTAGGTGTCTTCTTGGGTGTGAAAGAACTGCTACTACGCTATTGCGCTTTAGTAAGACAACACTGTCATTTAATGCCAGATGGGATTGTAGTCACACATTAACTTGCTGAAATTAATAAATAATGTTATAACTATGAATTTTATTTCGTTCACAGTAAACAGAACTTTGGTTGGTCATCAATCGTGGCCGGGAAGAGAAAATAGTGAGGGGTAAGTTAATCTTTAATAAATGTTAAAATTGTTAAATAAATTAAAATCTTATATATCCCACGAGTATAAATTGGAATAGCAATACCGGGAATTTCCTAGACATTTTTTGTATGAGGAAATACCAATAATTTCCAGTAGTTGATTATTTATAAATTAATACAATATAAAACGAATAAAGTTCGAAACGCGATATACATTCGTGCTGTAAAATTAGACCTTAAAATAGCCAAACATACCAAAATTGCAGTCAATGTAATTCTAGAAACCTTTGCGATCAGGTAATAAATGAATAGACTTTTGAGATGAGTATTTATAAGAGCATCAAGAAACACAAGAAACACAGTGAGAGAGAAAGTAACACTCATATTTTGTAGTGTTGCCTCTCTTTATTTGATCGTCTTGTGTCATAAGATCTCGCCACAGAACAATAGAAAATAACATCTCGAATACATTGTAGTAAGAAACATTTGATTGGGTCACTACACCAATGCGCAATGTAGTTATTTAAGTATATTTATTAATGTGTAATTTATTTGAGAAGGTATCAATTTTTAATATGTATTCTATTTATTTCAGGTCAGTAGCGGACATTGAACATAGATAGTCAATTTATTTCATACCTAATTTAAAATTTATGTAGAATACTTGATTATTTATTTTATACACTAAAGAATCTCACTGCTGTAATTTCATACCTAATCTACATACAGGCAATCTTTATTCCCAACACATTTTCAATGTCAATGTTTAGAAATAAAGCAGGAATATAATTTACTTACCTCTTTTTGCATGTTTGCTTAGTTAAATATATAAGTACCCTTGTTTTTAATTTAAATTACCGGTATGAAACTGAAGATTGGGTGCAAACAGCTGTATAGACTACATAATACCTAATTTTAATACTAAATTGTCACTGTATGAACTATTAGATAGGTTGTGGACAAATAAAATGGAGAAAAATATCTCAGTCGTACCTACTTATATAACGGTGTAATGATTATTATTTCTCCCTTTTGTATATTAGAAAAATGATTTTTTTTTTTTTTTAATTTTCTTTTCCTGATTATTCCAAATTGCATAATTTCGAATAAAACATAATATGGCAGTTGATTGGTAGGGCAATACCACGTATACAATGAGACTATGCGAACGGACAGACGTACTCCGTATCCAACTTCAGAAAAATGTATGTGTTCAATGTGTGTTGTGTTATATATGAAGAAATATTTGCACTTTTCAAGCGCTGGCCAATCCTGCCAAGTCCGTTTTAGTATTCCAGTCCTGTTTCATGCCTCTGAAACTCATGGATTTGTGAATTACTGTTTCAAATGTAACTTTAAATTACTGTTTCAAGTGAAACTCACTTCAGCCTAGCGGCCCATGTTAGTGACCAGTGTCTACAATAATTTTGCTATTGTTTTGTTTTCATATAACCCTCTGCTAATTTACTTGGGACCTTTAACACATTTATACTTTCGCACGTTACAAACAAATAACAGTAAAGTCCATAACAATAATTGTGACAAAATTATTATTAATTAGTAATTAAATAAAAATACCTATTTTCATAATGAATTTAAGTAAAATCAAATTCAAAATTGATTACTTTTAGTATTCAATTACAAAGATATTAATATTATGTCAGTACCTATGGTTAATAAATAAATGTTGTGGTTTCAATATGCATGTATTTATTATAATTGTAAATGTAAATAAGAAGAACATGAAAATAAAATTCGTATTAAGCATTTTGTGCCTATTATTTTTAATTGTTATTCCACTCTTCATCCAAACATATTTAATTAGGAAATTTTGTCTTAAAATTTTAACAAACAAACCAAACCTAACTAGAGAAGCGTGGCGGAGTATGCTCTAGGCCTCAGACACGAGGAGAGATCCATGCTCTAAATCGTGATTCGTGCTCGGAACAGTTAACGGCCTGAAACCAAAATGCCAGTAAACTATCACCAATTAAACTTTCCCATTTTTGATAACAAGTCTTGAAGTAGTTTTCAACATTAGTGCAACTAACGCCATCTGTTGAGTGGTAGCGCAGACAACCCTATGAACGTTTCGTTTCGCTAAATATTAATAATACTAGGTTGCATTAGGGTTGGCAATTTATAAAATGAATCCACTAAAAAAACTAACCCGATATTGAATTGTCGCATTTAATAAAAAAGTTGCTAAATGTTCTATTTTATGCTTTTGGCTTTGAATAATTCAAGCAAAAAATATAAAATTTGCGGGTATACTCATTTAAAATATGTATTTGAATCGTTGTTAGATTACTAATAATTAGGTAACAACTTTCTTGTGAAATAAAATAGATTAAAGATGTTCTATTTTTAGTGCCTTGAAAGTCTCTACCCTCTCTTCCTTACAATCTCATCCCTTATTCATTCTTTCTCGCTCACAAAATCTTTACCGTTCGGGGTTGCCAACAACTATATTGAGAACTTTGGGTGGAACAGAGCATGTATAACAAAATAAAATCGTTGTCTACCATTTTGCCCGTGTATAAAATCTGTTAGGCATGCGCAGTTCACTCCCTTCCTACAGCTTACGTTTCATTTCACGAAATGTTCGAACTGAATAGTTTTGTGAAACAACGCCTTGTAAGTCCCGCATCCATAATCTAGTCATGAAACTTTGCCATCTTTTCATTTTATAACATAATAAAGTAGACGTTAGTGAAAAAATATTTACAACATGACAATTAACGTTAAAAACAAATCTTTTGTGACCGTGTAAAGAAACGTTCTATAATTTTTCTTCATCTGTGAAAAAACAAGACAAAAGAACCTTAGTAGTGCGGTGTACATCAGCGTTAGCAGACGAAATTAACGTTATCATTGTGAAAAAATCGATAGCCAACATATTGTGGTACATAAACCATGTTTGCTAATAGTTGTGATGTTATTTGAAAAGTAAATTTATCGAGTTGTATTAAAATGAAGTTTTTCACTGAAAAACCGCAAACTCCATCTAAAGAGAAGGTAAACATATTTTTATTCGCATTATTTATTTTGATTAAACCTACGTATACCATACCTATTTATTTTTGTACTGTTGTTTTATATTATCTTAGTTAATTTATTGCAATATTAGAAGAATATATTTAAATAATACTTATATTATTTTTATGTTTTTTTATTACATTGAACGTGCTTATAAGTATTTTTATACCCAGGCTTTATATTATGTATGCTATGTACTGAAAGTATTGATCGCGTTTTCTAGAAGTCCGGAGGCGGTAGGTCATGACCCGATTTCAGTTTGCTGCCTCACTCTCGCATGTCCAAGCGTAGTGCGCTCAGCTTTACAGATCCTGATTGCTCCTGATGCATTTACTTTATTGCATAGTTCGTTTCCTTGGCTTCCATGATGTACATTGGAGCATAATCTCGATTTTATCGTAAAGCAAATAATATTATTTTCCTTACACAATAAAATTATGTAAATACGATACTTGTTGTGCTTTAATTTGATATAAAGAAAAGATCTAGAATTGAATATTATTTTATTGAGTTTAGGTCATAGGCGTTTATTTATTACTTATTTATATTGTGGAAGCACTTTATACTGAGGGAACTACATACATTTTAATAAGGAATCAAGTAGGTAACTGAATGCGGTCAGCTATGCTAACGAATTTATTATTTTTGTTTGTCCTGTAGGTATTGGATATCAAGACCCTGTTAAAATTGGCAAGACAATACATTGATGATAATAACATAAAAAAGGCCCAACAATGTTGCAAAAAAGTACTTCGAAAAAATAGTCAAAATTACATGGCTCTTGTGCTTTTGGGCAAATCGTACGGAAAATCGGATGAAGCTTCTTTATCGTATGAAAAAGCTATTGAATTGAAACCAGATCACATACTGGCTTGGCAAGGCCTTGCTCAACATTATGAAGCCAAAGACGAGGAATCCACTAAACGGAAATTATTAACTGTCTATAACAAAATCCTTACATTGGATATTGAAGAAGACTGTGCAAAGAAAATACTAATAAAGAATGGACAACTAGGTTGCTTACTAAACGATAACGATACAATAAGCTCCTTCGTCCAGTATATAAAAACTCAAAATAACGAAAACTTAGTAGAAACAGCAAAAACACAACTCATACAATTACTGTTATCCAAGATCCCCTGCAAGGATGAGGACATACCAGATATTATAAATATAATGAAAAATCTTAATATCAATGACTTAAGTGCAGATCATTCAGAACTGATTTTTCTTGGCGAACTAATTTTACAAAATAATGATTTTGTACATGCAGTTGAAGAGATACTCCAATTGCAGCTTTTCCCTGTAAGCTCAACAATGAAAATGTGGCTGAGTAAACTAATATGTGAACTATTTCTAAGCCAGAACTCTTTTTGCGGTTTTGACATAGATAAATATATGAATGAACTTGTCACTGGCATAGAAGATACTAAATATGGCGGCATTCTTATTGCAATTACATATTATATCCGTGCCATGTTCGAAGAAGCTTATCAAAAATGTATTGCTGTGATCAAAGAGAATTTTGATAATATTGAAGAAATGGAAGCACTATTTCTACTAAATTGTTCCAAAATGACACCAAATCTGTTACGCACTAGAAACCTATGCAATTATTTTTTGAGGAAGGAAAATTTAAACAATCCAGCATTTGTGATGACTATGAATGCTGTCTTAGTATCATGTTATTTGGAAGAAAAAGATTTGAATAAAGCATTGTATTACTTAAAAAAGTTTCCCATAAATCAAGTTGATTCCTTAGTATTATCTGAACTTGCAAATCTCTTTTTAGAATTGGATGTTATTAATGACATGACATGGGAAATACTAGATGGAACAGACTATTTTGATTTATTTAAAGCTTTTGATTGCTTAAAATATAGAAAATTTTCTGAAGCAATTGAAGTGTTAACATCTTATGATAAACACCCATTAAAATATTATTATCTTGCACTAGCTTACTGGTTTATTGATCTAAATGATGAGTCTTTCGAAAATTTTCAAAAAGCTGCTGAATTCGTACCAGACCACCCCAAAGTATATTACTGTTTAGGCATCCATTACTATCGTAGGAAAGACGATATTGAGGAAAGTAAAAGATGTTTTGAAAAATCCTATGCCTTGTGTAAAACAGACGTGAATGTCATAAAAATGCTAAGTATCATATATGTGAGGTTAGGACTTGTGGATTTAGAATTTGATTTGTTGCAAACAGCATTTGATATACCTGAAACATGTGAGTTTTGGGTATGTATTAGGCTGGGGAGAATATGTTTTACAAGAGGCATAATGGATGAAGCACTAATTTATTTGCAGGCTGCATTAAATATCCATCCTCAAGATGTGACAGCTCTAGAGTTAATAGGTGATATTCATTTTAATAAAAAAGAATACGATCAAGCACTTAATGCATATAACAAAGTTATTGAATTGAGTCGTGACAGCGAAGTATTCTTCAAATGCCTCAACAGAATTGGATGTATTTATTCGGAACTAATGTTGTATCATAAAGCTATATTCATCTTTGACAATATACTGGATAGCGATCCCGCTAACATCACAGCATTAAAAGGTATGACTGAAAATCGAGTAATATTTGCGTTAAAACAGGTTGCTGGTGATTTATTCCAAGATGCAAGAGAACAGATGCAATCCGCATTTAATCGAATTACTACAGCCATGTCGATGGGCATAAAAGATTTAGTTTACTGGGTACTATATGGGGATGTATTAATATTTATGACAAGACTTCCTAATGAATACAGTTTTGTTAATATGCAAACATCAGAAGGGGAAACCAGAAAAGAAAAGATTGATATGTACAAGATGGCGATAGAAAGTTACAGTAACATCATAAAATTTAGAGATTCCTCAGCGTTATTTAAATGCGCTATAGCATACTTCGAGTATTACTGTGAGACAAGGGACATTGCTTTTTGCAGAACTTCATATAATCTTGCTGTTCTTTATATGAAAGTCAATCCCAACGTTTGGCCTGTTTGGGATTTGCTTGGGAAATTATGTTACCATTTAGATAAATGCGACACAGCCTATTGCTGCTTCTCCAAAGCTTTAAATTTGTGTGAGGATACCGAGTTTAAAGTTTGGTGTGATTTAGGTGTATTTTACCTAAAACTTAATAAACACCAATTAGCAAGCTACAGGCATGTAATTGAACGGTTTGATTTATCGACCTTCGCACCGACATGGGTGAAGGAAAAAATATCAGATACAATTACAAACTGCAATGAATATTTAGAAACCAATGATATTAACCTGTTAAACATGGAGGAAGATGTGGATAAACTTCAGTTCACAGAGTGGATCCGTACTTTTCACCCATCGTCTGCTCAACCTAATGAACCTACATTTGATGCTCCTATTGAATCTCTTAAAATTGTTCCGAATGCTTCTGAAATAATTGAATGGTATTTATGTTTCGAAGATGAAACCGCATGGAGTTGCTGTTCATTGGGTAACTTACAAGAACGCAAAGGATTATTCATCCCGGCATTAAGGTTTTACGATCGTGCTTACGCAATAGCACATGAAAGACAAAAAAGCGAAATGCTATCACACAAAGGCAGAGTTCTGATGAAAATGCACGAGTATGAAGAAGCTGTGAATGTGTACACTGGAGTACGTGAAAGGAATCTACATGATACTTGCGCATTAGCATATGCTCTTTACAAAATGGATAATTATAAAAAATCTTACGCTTCATATGGAAAAGCTTTAACCGACCTCTGCGAAAGTGATGATCAGAGAGTTGATGTTCTTGTCGCTATGTCTAATGTAGCATGTCGACTGAATGGGTTATGTGATGGTGCCATGTTACTTCTTCAAGCGGTCAACATAAAATATGGAGAAGGCCAGGATATTAATTTGCCATTCTTGAAATCACATGTCTTTAAAAAAGTTGATATTCAACTAGTGGCTCATGTAATGTCAGCACATGTATATAAGCATATCGATAAGACAATCTGGTGGTACTATATGGGATTAAACTATTTAAGAGGAGTCAACAAATATGCAAAATTAACAAGAGCGTGCATTAAAAGGGCTATCCGCATCAACACCGTATCTGAAAGAAATGGAAAGTTATATGCTCTGATTAGCATTGCAGAATTTTATAGCGGTAATAGGCAGAAAGCTTTATACTATACTACACAGGCTTTGAAATTATACCCCGTTCAACCCGAATTATGGGCTACATTCATTTTGTGCGTATATGCTGATAGAAAGTGGCCTCGGAAAGCCTACTTCTTGCGCCTTGTTATAGACGCCGTTCGCAAATTAATAAATGTATCTGAGGCTTTGGAGAAGTGGCTATCAAAAGTTGAGGAAGACACTATTGGGACACCAAAAAAATTTCATTTTAATTTCTTGAGTAATTCCATTTCGCCCTAATGAGAACAACCAACAATAGAAATGGACGATTAGATTGACGGAAATATTAATAATAATATTCATGTGTACCACTTAACGCTGTTATGTAGGTGGATGTTATCCGGTTATATTGAACAATTTGAGACTATTTCAATGTGGACAATATTGTATAGCCCATGACGTAGGTTTAAAAATGTCGGGATTTGGAATGTAAGACACTCTATAAAAATCAAGATGATTTGAGCGAGGATTTCTGATATATGACAATGTTGTATTTTAAGACGTTACTTATTGTAATTTTGGAATAACGCTGTACCGAATTAATATTGAGTCAAAGATTGGGCGTGCGGTGTATGTGGTACCTATGATTATTCATTAAACTCTCTGTCTCTCTCGCTCGCTCGAACGGAATGAGTTGCACCCAAATGAACGAAATGAAGAAAACTAACGGCTGCACTCACAGTTGCTAACAGTTACTTAGATCGCTCTATAATATATAATATCTATACAAAATCTGCACTAAAGAGTGCTTGAAGTAAACGTTAACAATTCTGAGTGTAACAGTAAGAGGATAATTTCTTAGTACCTAACGCTCTGTCTAGTAGCATACATGTATGGAAGTAGTACACACTTACTTGTACATGAAATGTATGTGATCATGTAATTATAACTGGATTTGTTATATTAAATCATTACCTAATAATAAATAAAATGCAGCCATCCACTCGGGACATTTTTTGATTGAAAATAAAAAGTTCTAGATATATCTGATACAATACAGAGTCATCGTAACATGTGACTCACCTTGACGTATTTATTAAATCTTTTAATTTCAATCAAACATCGTTCTTTAGTTTTTTTTTATAAAGGGTCTAAATGTCAATTTGATCATTATTTTATGTAGTTTCTAGTTAGAATAGTCTATAAACAGTAGCGTAGCTTGGGTGGCACTCGGTGTGGAAGCTGGTGTTGATTAAAGAAAATTGAATTGAAAAAAATTATCAAAATTGTTGTTTTCTATTATCAATGGGGTGACCACCCCTGCCGCCCCCTTGCTACGCCACTGTCTATAGATAGATGTTGGACAATTTTATAATAAAAAAATAAGTGTCTACAGCTCTCAACTTACAGATCAAGCTTTTGAGTCCAATCCAACATCATTCTTTAGTTTTTTTAAATATAGGTCCGAAAAGTGCATATACAATCAATCATTATTTTATGATATTTTAAAGGACAAAGAACAAAATCTGTAAACTAATGTTTAAACTTTTAGTAAAAAAATATTTGGCTATTCAACCATAGATAGGATCTACCTTTTAAGTTTTATAAGTGTCTACTATTTCGCTTAGTATATAAAATGCTTTGTGAATTCTTCGTTAGAATAATAAGCCTATTATTATTAAAATGGACATTATGTCTAGTTTTAAAATAGTAAACACATTTTTAATATAAAAATAATTGTGCCGATACGCTCTACATTAAAAAACTGTATTTTATGTCATTGAATAAATTCAATGACATTAAAATGTAATAACCATCTAGTGAGCTATACCTGTATTTATCTATTTATTATTATATATTTCAGTATCTTGCCATATTAATAGACCCAATTTTTTTAACCTTTGGTGACAAATTGGGTTATTATAATTAGTTCTAGCAACTTTTATAAACATTTTTTGATGTTGCAACACAGTAAAAAGGTTATAAAATGGAGAACCGCGATTGTAAAATCTTATAAATAGAAATATGAATATTTCGATTTAAAAAAACAATTAACCTGTTTACTAACCGATATCTAATCCTCTATTATAAAAGTTATAGTTTTATTTTACACTATGGCAAGGTACATAATAGGTTTAGTTAAGTTAGGACTAAGCTTTCACTCTTTCTTAATAACATACTTTAGCATTCGATGCTATGCAGAATGTGTGTTAAATAATTACTTAAATTCCCGCGAATGATCTGGCAATCAGACTATACTAAAAACATTTCAAAAAATTAAAAAATAAAGAGTTTTTTGATATCTTCTAAGGAAAAAAATTGCAAAGGTGCATTTTGAAAGCTGAAAAACAACACGTAAAGTCCGTCATAGGTATTGCCAGATTATTCAAGAGGAATATTATGTACTACACGTTATAAGAATTAACGATATTCTATAATCATATATGTAAAAGCGTAGTTAAATGTTTTAAATATATATATACCTTTAGAGAACAAGTTTGTAGCATGGCTCAATAGCCTTATAGCTTAGTTGATAGTGAACCTGCCTACGAAGCGAAAGGCCCGGGTTCCACTCCGGCCCTAGCAGGCATATATGTGGAGTTAAGTGTTAAATTATAACTATCTATTACTCTGTATGTTGATTTATCGTTGGTACTATATTCAATTAATAAATTTAATTTATGTTATCCTGTGTGCATATTATTAAATGGTTATGGTAGATCTGTCTTATATTATGTGCCACTTGAATAAAAATCATCACATTCTAAGGATAGTCTTAGCATCCGACGCAAAAACAGGTTCGATAAGTTTGATTTGTCTGAAGCATCTTGGCTCCTAAACGGATTTATATTTTTATTCCAAGATTTTGATCGAACTCATTTTGTTTGAAAATTATTTCATTGTGCAATATTTCTATTTGCTTCGGGAAAAATTCTCAACCGTTTGAAGATCATCAACGCTGTCGTAATTGAAAAAGGGATAAGGCTTCCTTTGCAGCATTTTTATTTGGGGATCTACTTAATTTATATTTGATATTATTTTATAAGCTCTTAAAGAATCTTTAATTAAGACTTTCTAAAATATTATTTTGATTAATTTCGCGAAGGCTCTATTCACTAGACATTTAGTCACCATCATCTATAAATTCACTTTATAATATAATTAATAATTATGTATGTTCTTACCAAATTGGGTTTTACAAGGAAATATACTAGTTATCTATACGCGGTACAAATTCGATCGGGAATTTTTCCCCCACAAGCTTTATTTTGTACGGTAAAAATTCCAGATCGAATTTGCACCGTGTATGGATACCCAGTATATTATCTTATAAGACCCATCGATCTGGAATTTTTACCGTACAAAATCGTCAAGTTTGTATGGGAAAAATCCCAGATCGAATTTGCACCGAGTATAATTAAAGATGTTAATTTAGGTAATATAAATTTAGTTTTAGTTCAGTTAATAATTATGTGCTTAATGTTCTTTAAAAAAAATTGATGTTGCTTGACTGTTTTATTATGAATTTCTTTTTTATTAATTAAGTATTATAATAAATAAGTGCTTAAAATATATATTTAAGAATAGAAGTATATTCACGGTGTTTGTTGTACGTTGATAGATAACTTGCATAATCTGGGTAATTGTAAGCAGGACTGGTAGTTTTGAAATTCCTTGATTCGAATGGTGGGGTTCGTGACGTCTTCATTTGATATTTGAGATAACTTTATCTTTTATAGCCTTCCGTCTCTCTCCTGGTCGTCGCACAAGCGACAAGGTTGGCCACTTTTATGTTGAATGTAGTGCGATCTAGTCTGTCCTACAGACCGCACTCTGCCTTTAAGGTCTTTTGTCGTCTACTATTCTGGAAAATCTAAAAATCTCTTAAATTTCTTGATCAAGGTGGTCTCTATAAGAGCGTCTAACACCGGTATTCATAAACAATACTTCATAGTGATCGTGATCTCATAAAAATACTTGATATGTCAAAATTAAATCAACTCATACGTAAAAATTCTATGTGTTATATAAGTATGTTCATAGTCCTAAGTTTGTATTATTTACTAGAAATCGCCCTCGCTTCGCTTCAGAACAAGAATAATCCAGTGGTTTCAGAGTTTCCATATTAATTTTAACCTATTATCCCACGGGAAAAAAGTCATTTTCTGAGATAAAAAGTTCTATAACCATTGTCCTTACATAAGTTACAAACTTGCGAAATTTCATCTAAATTGGTTGATTAGTTTCGGACTACAAAATTTAACCTGTTTTCCTGCGGGAACAAAGCTATTTCTTGGGATAAAACCTATCCTATAACCATCCTCGAGTTTTGAACTTTGATTATGCCAGTTTCATCTAAATCTGTCCAGTGGTTTTTGCGTGAAGCTTAAACAGATAGACAATAAATCCAAAGAAAATGTATTTGTCTCTATATCGATAACAAGGCCTCCCTGCATCAAAATTAAAAAATTAACCTGTAACAATTTTATTATTAGTATAGATAAAGCCGAACGACGAGCAGCGCTTTTTTGGGAAGAAAAATTAATTATCCCATAACCAAGTGTTGTTCATGAATTCTGGTGAATTATATTTTTCCTGTAAAATTTAATTTATGTGACTATGAAAGGATACTTACTTCAAAAATAATTATTGAATTTATTTATTTTAAACGTTTTATTAGTCACTAAAAAATTCCACCATTATAAAGAAATGATTTTACTAAAAGTAACATTTTTTCAAAGTAGACCCTAGTGTTTAGATTCAAGGTTATCGATTAATATAAATTTTAGAACATTTTTGGATCCCTTATACCTGTGAAAATCATTAAAAATTTCTTTACACTTTTAACTACATATTTTTGATGTTAAATTTATTATTACTAGGAAATTATGCAATTAAAAATGTTAATTGTAGATTACATTCTATAGAATATAATTTATTAAATGTGTAAGATGGTAATAAAAGTCTGTATTTCGGTGTCTTAAATAAATAAAATTCTCTACGCAAACATTTTTTTATTTACTCTCCAAGGTGATGAATGCCCACAATTTTAAAGGATTCTCGACAAGTTACTTTGTCTTATATCAGCACTAGTTGGGAATTTATTTATTTTCAAATATTGGACTCACATATAATCTGTTGATAAATAATCTTCTAGATCATAAAATGGATTTGTTTAGTTAAACTGCTAGCTTAGTAATGGGTACATCCCGAGCTAATTGAATTTGCAAAAATAGTGGTTCCAAGAAATTGTAAGTAAATATACTATCTTCTCTGGAAATAAATGGTTTTTTTTGATAACTTACATTAAGAGAATAAAGAAGAAAGTTTTATTTCTTTGTTTTAAATGAATGAACTCGAAAACTACTGCACCGATATTGAAAATTCTTTCCAAAAATACATAGTGACGTCTTGTGCAACATGTAATGTATATTCTTTCGCCGTTTCTTCTCCTTTTTATTATGTTACCTTTCCAAAAAGGTGGTAGAAAATGCCAACGGTGCTGGACGTAATAACGGATTTATTAATTTATCTTCTTATAACTGAGGAGACGTAGAGCATATTTCACCATGCTGTTCTAGTGTGAATTATTTAGAAGAGATAGTGACCAAGCCAAGCATCGAAACTTATCATGCCACTCTTCGATCAAGAATATACTAGAGGTCGCCTCCCATAGAATTTTTAATACAAAATACTGTCTGTATGAATACTCTCTTATAAATCTTCATTGAAATACCAAGAAAATATTAAAATTACAATTACTTTCAAATTAATTACAACCATTGTTATTAGTTTACTCATCACAACAGTTTCACCACCGCGATATGAGCCCATCACTCGCAGGTAACCTTGTGTTAGGACTAACCACACGATTATTTATTTCAAAGACGAATGTTTGAATTTCAATGTAATTTAAAATAAGTGGTGCAATTTAATTTAGTCTAACGAATTGAGAGGACTCACTATTACAGTAACTGAAGGTGTGGACAAAAGGAAGACAATCGGTACAAGATTGTTTACATGCTAAATAATTTTGGTAAGTAGTAATAACAAGTTCATCGGCTGAATTGCCAAACGGCTAGTTGCTTACCCCTCCGGGAGTCGTGAGTTCTGGTCGTTAGCCAAGGCTGTCGAGGGGAACTTTTGTCGGTCATCTCTTCCACCACTGCGAAAACCAGATAAAAACGTCCATACGGCAAAGGGGAAAGTCAAACTTCTAGGCACCCTTTTTACCGCCAACTAGACTGTCGACAGAGGGATCACAGTACCCAATATCTCTATTTATCTATATCTATCGAGGTGTGAGAGCTCGTTGCAGAACATTACTTTCACTCAAAAGTCAGTCAGACGAGCTCTACGGTCCCTCGATACCAAGAAGTCGAGTGGCCCAGATGGTATTCCTGCAGTGGTGTTAAAGTAAAGACATATGCTTCCTAGTTGACTCCCGTATTAACTCGCTTATCCTCGCTATCCTACATCTCAAGAATTGTACCTTCTTCGTGGAAAGTAGACTTAGTTCTTCGCATCTCCAAAAAGGGCGATCTCAATGAATTATTGGTCTATATATGGTCTACCTATAATCCACAAACCGGACTGACCCCTGCGTCTTATAATGAGTCAAATAGACTCACCGACGTATAAGGTCTCAAAACACCTAGTCAATATACTAAAACCAATCACCGAACATACCACCAGCTACGTTAAGGACGCGAGACATTTTGTATCCTTGCTCATACACGTATAGTTACTAAATACGGAAATGATACTCAACAATGTACACCCAAATATCACTTTCACAGTTGGAGAGGAACAGGATGGTAAATTGCCCTTCTTGGATGTATTGGTCTGCCGCGAACCCGATGGTAAACTTTCACACTTCGTCTATAGAAAACCAACTCATACTGACCGGTACCTACAAGCAGACTCCCATCGCCATCCCTTTCATCTGTTGTCGGTGCCCAGGTCGCTTATCAACCGGGCGATGGATTTGTGCGACTACCAGCATGTGAACTCCGAACTGAACCATGTGAGCCATGTGCTGGAATCCAACGGCTATAAATGGAGGCAAAGCTCTCGGTTGTTAGGTAAGAACGTACATCAAAGACCGCTGAGCGTAGAACGGTTACCAGCCTACTTGCCCTACGTCAAAGGTGTAACGGATAGGATAGGAAAGGATACATTCTAAGATCTAAATATAACATAAGAACGTTCGTCCGTTCAACTACACAAGTGAGGGAGTTTCTACGTTCACCGAAAGATAAAGATCCACTTAACATGCCAGGCGTGTACATGATACCTTGTGACTGTGGCCAAAATTACATCGGAGAACCAGGAAGGAATGTGGTGACGAGAATTTCGGAACACATACGCAGTATCAAAAAAATGGACAGCAGAGGATCAGCCATAGCCGAACATGGCCGTAATTCGGGCCTGACTAATTTCATTAGGTTTGATTAGTCTACCCTACTGGCGAGGAAAACAGTCTAGTACCTAGTACTAGAACCACGCAAGATAAGGGAAGCCATTGAAATAAGTCGCCGCCCGAATTGTAATCGAGACTCTTGGTGGAATGTTCCTCAAGCCTGGAAACCAATTTTTGGGGTTGTGTTAGAAAACTGATTACAGGACGTCACGGAACTGGTCACTGTTAGCGTAGTATGTACACAAACTGGTGCCTGGCAAAATGCTGGCAAAACGCGGGCGCGCCGCACCCTGGAACGCAGTCGCAAGCACGCTGTCGTCGCGGACAGCTCCTGATGAAGGACCTCGGACAGATCCGAAACTAGTCGGGTGAATCTGACCTCAATACGTGAGTCAACCGTTTATTCTAATAATCTACTCAATTTAGTCGGGTTTAACCCCTCGAAGACACAAGTTTGCGCGTTTACCGCTAAGAACACCCCATTCGTCATAGCATCTCAATTCCTCCGTACCGCGCTCACCATCAATAATAGTGTAGGGATTCTGGGCGTGGACATATCGTATGATGTAAAGTATCGGCGTCATTTGGAAGCTAAAGCCAAACTGGCTTCCAAAAAGCTTGGCGTTCTGAACCGAGCGAAGCAGTACTTCAGTAC